>BCLG01005473.1:9301-23450 GCA_001602295.1 Zoysia matrella | reverse complement strand
GCGGCTCGCCGGCGAGGGGTTCCAGCCGGCGCGGCGCGAGTGCTGGGCACCAACAGAAGCGCCGCAGCAAGGGGAGGCCGGAGGAAGGGTCGGACGGCGGCAGAGCTCATCGGAGCGGGCTGCCGGCGTGGGGCGACGCGAGAGGAACTCCGGTGAGGTCGCGCCGGCACTAGAGGCGACAAAACTCAAAGACTTCTTTACCGCGAGCTTCACCGTCGAGAGGAGAAGGCCGGCACAGTGGTTGTCGTCGTCGAAGATGGCCGGAAAGGGGTCGTCCACGGTGAGGTGGTGCGGTTCAGTTGCTGACGGTGAGGAAAGCTCAATTTCCTGTTCAAACAGCCAAAGAATTGCCCGGTTTCTTCACCCATGAGCTGAGGTAGGTAGTGAACCACATGGAACAGGAAGGAATTGATCCATTCTCACTCGAAATGATTTCACTGGGAATGGCCAGTAGGTCTAAAAATCCCTATTTGGGGAAAATTTCAAAATCCGATTCGTCTCGGATGGAATGAGCGAGGATCTTAGGGGAGGAGCAAGAGGAGGAGGTGGAGCTTCGATCGGTGCGGTTTGGAGACCTCGAAACGGTCTGCAGAGGTGGGGCGCTGAGCTCACTCCGAGGGCGAAAATGGTGGCCGGGAGGAGAGTGAACGGAGAGAGAAATGGAGGAACCGGTCGCGGAGTACTTCACGCAGTGAATGAACGGGACACGTCCTCGGCTCGGTGGCGTGCATGCAGCGAGGAGACGCGAGACGAGGGCGCGTGGGCGTGTGCGGTTGGAGGAGAAAGAAGAAAGAGAACCGTCCGGCTGACAGGTGGGGCCCGCAGAATTTATTTTCGGAATTTTCTCTGAATTTCCTGCGCAGCTCTCTGTTTTTGACCCGAAATGCACTCTTTCTGATATCCAAAAATTCTGAAATTTGGTAGGCTGGTAGATCTTTTTAAAAGGAACAACTTTTATTTTGGGCATAAGTTCAAAATAGAAATAAATAAAATGATATTTAATTTTGAATTCAGGTTAGCTTTTAAAGGAAAATAAATTATTTGGGGCTTTTAAACCTCCAATTAAAATTTTTCAAAAACTTATAAAATTCAAGTGGTTGCAAGAAATTTCAAGAGGGAGTTTTGTTTCACAATATTTCATTGAAATTTCATTTTGAATTTCAAACTTAAATTTGGGACTAACTTCAAACTGGGTTTGAATTCCTTCGAGCTCGGATTTTTGAGAATTTCAAATTCAAATGGAGCGCTTTATTATTCGTAAACACAAAGTGTTATACTTTTCTAATATGTGGTCTTGCAAATTCACAAGCACCGACACTAATTTAGCTTCAACAAAGTTAAATCAAATTATAGAACTGTCACAAAGAATGAACAAATAATAACACGACACAACCAATGGTTGCCTTTAGAGCATCTCCAACAGATACTTAAAATTTGACTACCTAAATTCATATTTAGGTTGTTGGTAAATTAGTATTAGTAGCTCTAAAAAATTTCATCTCCAACATATACTGATAGTATAGGTATTACTTATTGGGTACCCATATTTAGCTACTTAGAAACGTAAAATTGGTAATAGTTAAATTTAAGGTACTCAATTAAATCATTGTTGAAGATGTATTTTTACTAATGACATCTATATTTATATTTAATTAGATACAATGTTTAAGTATCTATCATAGTTGCTTTTACACGTAGAGGAGACATTAAAGATATTGATGTCGTCCAAAAATTGGTCAATATGTTGCTACCTACGACTGTAGGAGTAGAGTACTAGTGCCTCCGTGCGATATTGGCGACAAACGACGCCTCCAAGGAAGGAAACAGTAGACCGGATGGAGGGGGTCGGAATTAGGTCTCATTCTGTCCAAAAAGTTTTTTTATTAAACTAATTTTAGGTAATGATTTTTATAAATTTGATCAATGTAATGACATAATACTTAACGAGATTCACTCGCCCGAGAACAAGACAGCAGTACGCCTAATGATAGCCATCCGTCACTACTCTCACTCGCTTCGCATTGCTTCCATGTCATTTCTAATGGTGACACGCCGACACGACCGCATACCTCACGCCGCTTTGTGTGTGAGCATCCAGTGGTGGTGATAGGGCTGAAAATGGTACGAAAATTTTCTGTTTCGATCGCATTTTATTTACCCTTTTTTCGTACCATTTTTGGATGATCAATGTAATAACATAATACTTGGTGAGATTCAATTGCCCGAGAACAAGGTAGTAGTGCGGCTCCAAGCCATCCGTTGCTACCCTCGCTTTGCACTGCTTCCATGTCATGTCCAATGGCGACACGCCGACACAACCGCATACCTCTCGCCGCTTTGCATATGAGCGTTCAATGGTGGCGATAGAGTTGAAAACGGTACGAAAATTTTCCATTTCAATCATGTTTCGTTTACCATTTTTTCGTACCATTTTTGAATGATCAATGTAATAACATAATACTTGGCGAGATTCCTTGCCCGAGAATAAGACGGCAGTGTGGCTCCAAGCCATCCGTCACTACCCTCACTCGCTTCGCATTGCTTCCATGTCATGTCCAATGGCGACATGCTGACACGACTGCATACCTCACGCCGCTTTGTGTGTGAGCGTTCAGTGGTGGTGATAGGGCTGAAACGGTACGAAAATTTTCTGTTTCGACCACGTTTAGTTTACCATTTTCCTGTACCATTTTTGAATGATCAATGTAATAACATAATACTTGGTGAGTGTAACACTCGCCCAAGAACAAGGCTGCAGTGCGGTTCTAAGAGCCTCTTTGTTTTAGCTGAAGCTTTTGAATTTTTAGAAAAGCTGGCTAGTGGTTAGTTGAAAAGCTATCTAATAGAGTATTGACTGTTGGCTTTTACAATATATATTTGACTTCTTTGTATACCAAAAACTAAAAAAGCATCTCTGGGTGAGTTTTTAAGCTTTTAGGGCCTTTTTGTTTCAGCTTCTCAGCTGTCTTTTCCAATTGAAAAGCTGAAAACTGAAAAGCTAAAACAAATAATGTTCTGAAAAGCACGCTTTTAGAACGCTGAAAAGCTAGCTTTTGCAGAAATGAACTAAAAGCTAAAAAACTCACTGAGAACTGTTTTTTCAGCTTTTGGTGTGCAGAAAAGATAAATGTATATTATAAAAGCTAACATCTATATTTCACCGGCCAGCTTTTCAACTAGCTATCAGGCATCTTTTGTAAAAGCTCAAAAGCTCTAGCTCAAACAAAAAGGTCTTAGTTCATTTTTTTCGCAAGCTAACTTTTCAGCGTTTCAAAAGTTAATGTTTCATAACCTTATTTATTTCAGCTTTTCAGATTTTAGCTTTTCGACTGAAAAAACCAACCTAAAAATTAAAACAGGACTAACCACCTGTCACTACTCTCACTCGTTTTGCATTACTTCTATGTCATGTCCAATAGCGACACGCCGACACGACCGCATACCCACACGCCGCTAGTCGCGGCGTCACGAGGGCGGTACGAGCCCCCGCTCCAGCTCCGGCTTGACGTCCTCGTCCTCGGTCCGAGAAGGAAAGAAAGAAATTAAGGACAATTTGATTAATAAAACAGACAAAGAGGATAGTTGAACAAAATACAGATTAATCTATATCGAGATGGACATTTTAGCGAAGTGCACCCCTTGACAGGCATGTTAACGAAGCCATATGTCGGGTTTCAGCAGAGCTTTCGATGTCCTGCAACTGCGCTTTGATTTTTCTTTTTTCCGACCTCGACGCCGTGCCCGATTTGTACTGTTGTCACCGGAAAAAGCCTTGCCTTTTCTAGCATGTGGTCCTGCGAATTCACAAGAACCCACCAACACTTTAATTAGCTTCAACAAAGTTAAAACTATATACAGAGCCGTCACCAACAATGAACAAATACAACGACCCAATTAACCTGTTTTTCCCGTACGTAGAAGAGATTATCAAAGATGTTGATGCTGTCCGCTCAAAAGATGATGCTGAACCCACCCATCATGAGCGCTAACTGTAGCTAGATGAAGCTCTCAATCAGATTTCCATAAAAGGTTTACCTTTGGCATGAGGCTACGATCCTTTGCACATCGAATCTATTCAAAAAAATATAACTAAATTCATTATATTAAAAAATAATAATAATTGAAAAACAGAGTGCAAAGTATGCAAGTGTTGTTATACTTACCTCTGTTTCAAAATATAATCATTTCTAGATTTAGATAAAGTCAAATTCGTTTAACTTTTACTAATAATATTTAGAAAATTACATAATTTTTAATATAAAAATATAATTTTTATAAAAACTTATTTCATAATGATTTTAAAAAATATAATTTTTATATGATAAAAGATTATAAATTATAAATTATTAATAATTAAAGTGATAAAAATTTGACTTTAACTTAAACTTTAAAATGCTTATATTTTGACATAAAGAGAGCATGTACCAGGCTTCAGCCTCCGCAATCATCGCCTCCGCTTAGGTTAAAAACAAACCATCCTCCGACCACCCATTAACTGGGCCAGGAGGTTCAAAATGGGCCGTTTTCTGTGCATCGTCTCTTTTTTACTTCTGCTCGCACACAGCTCAGCCGAGACGGGCTTTCCTTTGAGCTTTTCTTTTTTTCTAATCTACCTAAATCTAAGGCCTCTTTGATGCGAGATTTTTTTTTATTTTCTGTATTTTTTTATAAAATTAAACTAATTTTTATAAAATTTCTGTAAAATTTCTGCAAAAATCCTGCGTTCCAAAAGAGACTTAAGTTTCCGTCGAGAATCTTACTATTCATTCTACAATGCTATCTACTCTCTCTGTTTCAAAATATAAATATTTTTAGATTTAGTTAAAGTAAAAATTATATTTTTTGATTCATCATAAACAAACTTTCATAAAATTTATATTTTTATATTAAAATTATTTAATTTTCTAGATTTTATTAGTAGAAGTTACAAGATTTTGACCTTATTTATCTAGAAATATTTATATTTTGCAACAGAGGTAGTACAGTTTTTTTCTGTACCGTTAGATGTTGTTTTGTCTCCCCGTAGCCGTAGCCGTCTGATCTTCGCTAGCCATCTGGTGCGCCCACGTATAGAGATGGCAACTAGCGAAAACCCACTGGTTTAGCCTCACCAAACCCATACCCGCAAGGAAAAAAATTCCTGTCGAGGAGCCCATTTATAGGTGATGTTTTCAACCCAAACCCATCGAATGAAATTAATTTGTTGTGTACTCCTACCCACTAAGAAAATGAGGGAGAGAGGTGAAAATTAAAGAAAAATATTTAAAAAAATCAAGTGAATTATGTACACGAATAACTAAATATTGCTATTGAAAAGTGAAAGAGCTTATACACAAGCTAACAATCTTAAAATGCATAACTTTCCAATTAAAAATAGACTTTCATCTCAAAAAGAAATGAAATAAACTATCAAATTAAATAATTTTTTCGATGTAGAATACTCACATTTTAGCGGATATGAGTTGAATAAAAGCGTACCCATATTTATATACCAATAGATAATATTTTGTTACTGTTAACAAATCGGCGGATAGAAAAATTCATGTAAACTCGGACTTACGGGTTTCGAGGACCGTTGCCAATCTGTAGTATAAGATTCTCGAAGGCTCGAATGCTACCGCAGTCGTCCGGTCCCATTCTTCTCTCACCTCCCGCGTCTCACCTCCGTCCCCGAGCTCCCCGTCTAGCCATCGCTTCCTTCGCCCGCGGCGCGCCTCACCTGATCCCCAGGAACTCAACCGCCGCCAACCTGCCGCTTCCGCCTCCCCCGGAATATTTGTCGCGAACTCATGCACGCATCCATCCTCACCGCCAAACCCTAGCCTGACCCATGTATCGCATGGCTCCTCTTATCACCATAGCTCAGCCCTCAGCGACAGCCGCCGTCGCCGCGGCAAGGAAGAAGTAGAGGAAGGCCGAGAAGGGCAGGAAGAAGAGGCAACTCCCCGGCGAACTGTCCTCGAGTCCAATGATAAGGTCAAGCCCTTCACCGCCATCAGAGGTAAATGAATGTGCTCGCCATCGATTTGGTTGGATTCGTTCTTGCATACAATGAAAGATCAGCGATTGCTTTTGGACGTCATAGAAAAATAGGATTTTAGATTGGTGCTTTGGGGATCCGTATCATTGCTTGGCTCTTTTGGGATTTGAGAGGTAGATTTGGGTTCTTAGCTTATTGGGCGCTTGGCTGCTGGAGAAACGACAGAACCTCGATTCATACCATGTGAACGTTTTGCTCTGATTATCCAACATACTACAACGTGGTTACCACTGTAGCACAATCTTTCAATTTCTTTTACCAGATTTGTTTTGTGTTCACAGACCAGATAGTTGCCTATGATTTCAGGCTTTAGTACCAGTGGCCTTCTTGCAGTTACAACATGTTGGTCAATGTGCAAGCCTGCAACAACCTAGATGCAAGGTAAAGAGGATTCGAAGAAACCTATTGCTTTTTTAAGTGTTATTATGACCAAATAATCCATTACTTCAACAAGCAATGTATTAACTGAAGCATAGGAATCATAATTTTTTTTTTCCTAATGGGACATTGACTTTGAAAACAATTCTCTTATCTGTGGCAGGGATGCAAAAATACATATAAAATAGAAACCAGTGGGAATTATTGTGCTACTTAGCGAAGCCTGGTAAGTTGCTGGTTTTATTCCTCCGAGATACTGCACCTTTCTCTTAAATGTATTTCTGTCCTCAATGATTTGTTCATTTTACAATATGTTTCTAAAATCTACTCCTAAGACCTTCTCAACAAAGTTCAAGATTAGACTTCTAACTAAGCTGGGAAAACTTGACCCTGAGTAGGGATAGACTCATGTAAATTGTGCACATGTACTGTAAAATTGCATATTTAAGTTTTGTATATATATTGTTTCCGCACTAAGGATTGTTGATATAAAATAGCGCATGATGTAAGAGTAAAATAGTATCTGATAACTCAAACAAAAAATGATTAAAGTTATGTCTATTGCTACTTAAATCCAAATTATTCTATATTCAGATTCAGATTCAATTGTAACATTCATTTATGAAAAAACAACTACCATTTAAAAAGTTATAATTATTAGTCAATATTTATATATTAACATTGCACAATACTTATGTTAGAGATCTTATTTAGGTTTGTTTTCTTATGCTGTTTATGCATGTTTGTGTTCAATAGTCGACCAAATGTTACCGTATTTGTCTTTTGTATACTTATAAGTAAGGGCCCTTTTGGCAGAGCTCTCAACTCCTGATTTTCAGACAGAATCAGTGGTGCTTCGCCAAACGCTGTTTTCAGAAAAAAGTGATTCTCGTTTGATTCTGTGAAGTGATTCTCTGAAATGAACTAAGGGTCTGGGAGCTGAAAAAAATTGCTTCTCCTGATTCTGTGAAGTGATTCTCAATCCTGATTCTAAGGGCCCCTTTGGCAGAGCTCTCAGCTCCTTATTTTTAGACGGAATCAAGGGAGCTGCCAAACGTTGTTTTTCAGGATAAGTGATTCTTGTCTGATTCCATGAAGTGATTCTCTGAATGAATTAAGGGGCTGGGAGCTAAAAAAAGTAGTTTCTCCTGATTTTGTGAAGTGATTATCTGTTCTGATTCTAAATGTTTATCCTACAGAATCACTTTCAGTCACAGAATCACTTCACAGGAGAATTAGCAGTGAATCCAAAGAATCAGGAGTTGGGAGCTCTGCCAAAGGGGGCCTTAAAAGTTTATCTTAGAGAATCACTTTCAGCCACAGAATCATTTCACAGGAGAATCAGAAGTGAATCCAAAGAATCAGGAGCTGGGAGCTCTGTCAAAGGGGCCCTAAGTTGATTATCTAGATAATCATTTGGCGAAGTGTCATGTGACTCCAGTAGGCAGTAGGACATGTTTCTCCTAATAATTTTCTTTCAGTAGGCCATGTTTCTCCTAATAATTTCCTTTTCATCTTTCGTTGAGTACTGATTTCTTTCGCTGAGTTGTGCTGATTCGTAGCCGTCTCATTTGGCCACAATTCATGCCTAAAACGTTGTGAGGATTAGTATTGCGCCCAGCGTTCGTAAGCATCCCATTTGGTTGAAGGCAACAATATCACAGGCAAAGAAATCCCTATATTTACAAGGGCACACAGAATACAGTCAGTGGCGGAGCTAGAGAAAATGAAGGGGGTGCGCTTGACTCGTGGGTGCATAGAATTTTATCGTAGGGGTGCGAATATGGTGAAAAATTAATCAAAATCATTGATTTTTCATTTTTTTTCGGGTGCGGCTGCACCCACAGCCATGAATATGGCTCCGCCCCTGTTATACAGTACTGATTTCCCGTGTTCTTGCTTTTTTAATTAAATAATTCCCCTTATTATTTAAGAAACCAAATCCTGAAACTTTGTACACAAATGCTATTTAATTTGGTTTTAAGCTCTGATCAAAACTCAATTTGACAATTGTGAAAAACATTTCACATGCATGTCATTACTAAACATATGTTGTACTTTGCAGAATAACATTTCAAGCACCTCTCAGCTACGAAATGCCGTTGCAGGCTGAAAATTCTACCTAGATTGCATGTTAGTTTTCACCTTCTTGAGGTAATTATCTCTACTCTTGCTATCCTTTTCTTTTTTTTCTTTTTCTTTTTTTTTTTGCATCTCTTGCTATCCTATTCTTACATTGATTTAAGGACTACAAAAAGTTTATATAATTTTTTTTACCAAAGATTAAAAGAATTACCAATCTTTCCTATAATAAGTTTATTCATTGCTGACATCTTTTTTTTTTCTTTTACTTACTCTTTTTTAAAAAAAAAAATATTTTTCTCAGATGTATTTAGATTGTTCTTATAATTTTTTACCAAAGTTTTCAGATTTGGTTATTGAATGTTGATTGTTAAAAATGGATCGATATTATCAACTGTATCCATTTAGGTACCTCATTATTATAATATAGAAGGTAAAACAAATGCTATTATAACTCATTACTTACTACAAAGCAGGAAGCTATCAATGAGGCTTTTTTTTGCATTTCATCAGTATTTTACAGCTAATTCCCTGCCATTCCTTTGTTCAGCGCATGTCCTCATATTATTTTACTCCGTACCACTTTTGCACCATTGTTCTAACTGCTTATTGTCAATGTTCTTGCTATTATCATTGTTCTAACTAAATATTCCTATTATTCTACATGTTTCTTGCATGCATGCACACTTTTTTTTTTCAAACATGCATATGTGCACGGTTTTATACATATGCATGCTCTTTACATTAAAAAATAGGGGGGGAAAAACGCATACTCCACCCCACGCGCTGCTGGGCCTTTTCAGTTGGACATCCCAAACATACGGTCAAAAGTTTTAATATTAGTTTTTATTTCTTTATTTCTTTTAGTTTTCCTTTTAATGAATATATATATTTTTAATTTTTTTCCTTTTACATTTTATAATTTTACGATATTCATACATGCAATCATCTAAATATTTAGAATAATTTCTTTTTATTACTAGAATTATTGATTTTTATTACAACAGGAACAATTGCCTTTTACTACTGAAACAATTTTTTCTACCACAGAAACAATTGAGCCTTACTAGTGGAATATTCGGTTCATTAAGATAGAACATTGTGTTTTTTCTGAGAATATTTAAAAAATTTATTTTTATTACTAAATTGACTTGCTACTTGAACAAATGACTTTTGCTGCTGAAACAATTTATTATAATTGCTATAACAATTGAATCTTATTAGTAGGACATGTTAATAAAAATTTATTTATTATTACTACATTGTTTTTACTATTGGAATAATCGACCTTTGCTTGTGAAACAATTTATTATCACTATTAGAATAATTAAATTTTATTATTGGGACATTCGATTCATTTTGAAAAGAAAAAAAGAAATTAAAGTTTTAAATTTAAAAAGACATAAAAATATATTCATGTGTGATCTAATTTTCACATTATTTTAAAAAAAATATAATGCTTCAAACAACTTCGAAAAATAAGTTACGGTTTAAGTGAAAAATCAAATCCAAAAATGAATGACTATAAACTGATAAAATTCTGAAAAAGTCCAAAAACTCGCGCCCAAATTCCATCCAGCCCAGGAGCGCTGTTGGTCCATTAGTTATTGTGGTGGGAGCAGGGTTTAAGTTATCGTTTGAACCGCAAAAACCGCTCCGGAACGGTTTGACGAAAACCGCGAAAACCGTTAAAACCGTTCGGTTTTTCGTTCAAAATTCAATTTTCAAATTTTGAGACGGTTTGGACGGTTCGAAAACGGTAAACCGCGCGGTTTTTGCGGTAAACCGCGTGGTTTCAGCGGTAAATCGCTCGGTTTTCTTGAAAACCGGTAACAGCGAAAACCAAACGGTTTTTGCTAAAAACCGCGAGATTTTTGCGGTAAACCGTTTGATTTATCTGAAAACCGAAAAATTAGTGAAAATTAAGAAATTATATTAAAAAGTGCTAGAAAATTGGGCATGACCTATTCTAATTTTTTTTAATATCAATATTGACAATATACTTTATTCACAAATAAAAGACAGTTATTCATTCATAACAAATTTAAAGTTCAGAACACAATAAATCCATATATACATGTTGTTCATTCATAACAAATCCAAAGTTCATACATAGTTTTCGAAACACATTTTACTTGTAAATTGTACTTCAATCAAAATATGCGCATTGTCGCACTCTTCACTTGAGAGGAGTTGAATTTCTCTAGTAGCTAACAACTCTGCTTTGAATTTATTCCAAGATTATCCCGTCTAAGTAGTAGTTGTCTCTCATTGCGAGTATAACATGTTATAAAACTCTGAATTTTGCCATTGGTATACCTATGTGGTGGGAGGTTGTGTGCTACGATCACCGTACGGATAATTGTAGTACTCATTACCTTGGCTGTATGAGGAATCATTGTCTGGCGCGGAATAGCGGAATAGTATGTGTCGTAGTAATGCTGCCTCTCTCCTCATCGAAGTCTTTGGTGACTGTGGAGTTTCATGGTCCTCATCCTGTGTAGTATGGGTATAGTCTGTCTCACCTGCAAAAGAAGTGAAGTGTAAAGTGTAAGATAAATGAGTCAAAATTGATCGTATGATGCGAAAAATTTGTTACCTGTGAAATGATGAGTTGTGACCGGTGCCTATGACTCAGGAACCATACTGCCTGGTGGGTCTCCAGATGTAGTCCGAGAGCTGCTATCATTTGATTTCTGGTAGACTGTGCTTCGTCTGGCGTCTCTAAAATCTGTGGAGTCGTCACTGTCTACATTCTTACCTTTCTCTTTGCTTCTTAACCGCATCTTTTTATCACTTTTTTTGGTCTTGCACTTTGAACCTTTCTCTTGCCTATGTGAGTATCACCTACATTTTGATCCGTCTATTCAGATATTGTTGCAGCACGAGACAAGCGCAGCAACTGTCTACCAGCGTCATCTGTAACAAGACGGCTGGGTACAGGACTGTCAGTCTCGGTGGCCTCTTCATCAAGAACAGGGTCAGAATTGGATCTCTCATGTTCCATCCATTCTCGAATAGGATTTGAAGAATCATACAACGACAGCTCCATGAGACGATCAAATGGATCGGCTTCTAGTGGCTTATATGTCCATGAAACATCACGCATACGAATGCGAAGGTTATAGTTAACATACATCAGCTTATGCAATTTCTCATGAGATAATCTGTTACGCACCTTCGTGTGAATCAATGCAAATGTACTCCAGTTGCGCTCACAACCATTGGATGATGCACACTGTGAGACTATCCGTAATACAAGCTGCTGGAGATGAGGTGTGTCACCTTCAAACATGTTTCACCAAGTTGCAGGAGAAGTATTCTTATCCACTGCCATTCTGTTAGCCAACTCAGTGCCGAATGAACCTTGTTTTCTTCTAAAAATTTCTGCCTCCTGCAGGGTATGCACACACAATTCGGTTGATGCTGTGCGTGTAAATGCCTCTCGAATATCGTTCATCATATTTCGACTCATCTCGTAAGAGTAGTGACTTCTTAGTTCAAAGATCCAGCTGTACATGTAACAATAGTTAGATATTGTTGCAGTAGAAACAAAAAATACAACAATGTTTTTTCGTAAATATATATTACCTGCATTCACAAAGGTATCATTGCAAATGTCCACCATCTTACGATTTATAATGTCCATATACCTTTGCATCTCTCGCTCATCATTCCTATAAAAGTCTTCATACTCATTTTTATATAAATGATAACGGAGAAGTACTTCACTCAATGTAGGGCTTTTGTCTTGATCAGCAAAACGAAGAAACGCATACAAAGGTTGCACTGCATCTACCACATGTTTCATTGAATTCCACTATGACATGCTTGCTAGGCAGGAGTGAGCATGCCTTCCGTCCTCAGTATTGGCAAATCTACTATTTAAAAATATCTCAGAACACATTCATGCCATGAATTTTTCTCTTCGACGAAGCATACTTTCAAGAAACATGTAGTTTGTACCAAAACGTGTTGCATTCTATTTTATCAACTCACCACCAATAGCATTGGTCATCATAGAGTGCAACTGATTATGATTATACAACCAACGAGAAATGTTGCGAGCCGACTGTATCATAGCTTTATGCTCTGAAAACTCACCAATAGCCTTTAGCATCAGGTTGATTGTATGGGCCACACATGGTTGCCAGACAATATGAGGATACTTATTTATTAGCAGCTTGTACGTTTTTTTATAATTTGAACCATTGTCTGTAATAAACTGCACAATATTGTCTGCACCTACATCAATGCATACCTTATTCATTTTCTGCACAAAAATGTTTCATTGTTCAAAATACTATTGGTACAAATAAAACAAATAGTGCACAAGATTCTACGGTTGTTCAAATATCATAGCTGCAAATAAAACAAATAGTGCTATAGAATAAACATATGTCTCGTACCTTGAATATGAAGTCCGCAGATTGGCTGTGCCTAGTAACATCACATGAGTTGTGAAAAAACATGACACCATTACAGTAGATCATAAAGTTTATCAAGCTCATTCCTGTTGGCCCAGTTCAAGAGTCACACATAATCGTGACACCGTACATCGGCCACTCCATTTTGAATTTATCGAATTCTTTCTTGATGTCTTTCTCGTTAGCATCAAGATACGTGCCATCTATTTCTCTCCCAGTTGGGTTAGGCACGTCCTCACCTGCAAATATCATGACACACGACATAAATATGATAACATATAACGAAACATATAATACAATAAAATAAAGGTCTCGTACTCCATCTTTGTGTCTCCTTGATAGCACTAACAAAGTATGGTCTATCAGCTTTTCTACCAGAGATGGCTTCTGTATGAAAAAATTTTGAACATGCGCATCCAATGGACGACTTTGCTAGCTTGCTCTTCGCAGTCCATGGATCTGTATCGATTCTAGTTTGAATTCATTCATTACTTACCTCTGTGATGCGGATCTTCTCATCGTATCAAACAATTCAGACCCAGCACCTCCCTGCGATGAACCAGAAGCACCTTGCGATGAACCAGCACCAACACCACCACTCTCAAACTGACCACCATATGAACGCTGACGCTGTCAGAATTCCTCCTCTCTAGATAACCTCATGACAGCCTGCATCTCTTCATCGTCCTCCTCATTAACATTTCCTTCACCTGCAACCTAGTGTTGTCTAAGAGTCTGTTTAGCTCGGTCCTTCCTCCGCTCGGCGGTTCTATTAAGCTCTCGGCGAAAATAGTCCCGCACGTCCGTGGGAACATGAGGACATCCAAGTACACTACTTTCACGATGTGCCAAATATTGCTTGAATCGTGTGGCATCACCTTTTCTCTTCACGGCCTTGCAATATTTGCAACGAAACTCGGGATACACGTTCTCTCCGTGCTCCCAAACTGAATCGGACTGATCTGACATCTTACAACCAACAATTTATGTTCTAAATTTAGTAACAAATCGACCAATATTTGAAAAAAAAAAACACAAAAACAACCATCTCACCTTCGCTGTCACAGAAACCCAGTAGATCGGACAGCTTTCCGCGCTAATCGGGCGGTTTACCGTGAAAATCGCGCGGTTTACCGGTGGCGACGGCTAACCCGCTTCGGGAGAGCGGTTTACCGCTCCAACCGGGCGGTTTGCGGAGCGTTAGACGCACGCGCGGCTAGCC
>BCLG01005471.1:0-25687 GCA_001602295.1 Zoysia matrella | reverse complement strand
TGCGAGTATCACAGGATTTTGTGGTAAATTGGGTAGGTTAGGTTTTATGGAAGTATTGTTTAGAGGCAAAAGAATACCTCTGAAATTTTCAGAATATTGCCAGAGAATGATCCATAATTATCAGATAATTAGCAGGGGCCGAATGCAAGTCACTGGAGTGCGAAGGAGTGTGTGTGCAGTTTCGCAGGGGCCTTCTGCAATAACGGATCATTAGTCATATTGGGGACAAATATTTCCAAAAGGAATTGGGCGTGGACCTTTCCTGGAGCAGTGGACCGTGGCCAAAGCTGGTCCACGAGCTCGCTATGGACTATGGCAGTGGCGAGGTGGCTAGCCGGCCGGGGGAGCTGGGGACCCGGTAGGAGAAGGGAGAGGGAGCCACGGTGAGCCTCTCTGTGGTCCAAATCGAGCCAGAGAGACGCAATGCAGAGCCGGCACCGATCAACGGCAGCGCGGCACAGCAGCGCCTGGCGCCAGACCAGCAGCAGCGTCGTGGAGCTCAGGCTGCCGACGTAGGAGCACCAGGGCGACGTGGGGATCCTCTCCATGGGTTTGGACTCGCCGAGGAAGCGCTGAGGACTGCCGGCGACGGTGGAGGGCGGCGTGCCAGTGGCACAGGGCAGAAGCTCTGCTCCGGCCGCCATTAACCAGAACCGAAGGGTTCCACAGGGAGGGCAGCTGCTGGAGGTGGTGTAGGCGATGTCGGAGAAGGAGCTGCTCGCCGGTGGAGGTGGATTGCGGTGAGCAGGCTGGACGGCAGGTCCCAGCAGCAGTCAGAGCCGATGCAGGGGATTGGCGGGAGGAGACGGGTGAAAACGGGACATCGGGAATGGGTAGAGCCAGGGGCAGAACGGCGAGCTGCTTCGTGGATTCAGGGGCATCGTGAGGGCGATGGTGGAGGCCGGTGCTAGAGAGGAGGCCGAGCTCGCTGTCATCACACGTGGGGCGTCGGAAGGCAGGTGGTAGGGTGCCTATGCATGTGCAGCACTTGGCAGTTTGCATGCGCGTCGTGGCAGTGCAGGCAGAGCTTGTCCAGCACGTGGTGAGGCAGGTGGCAGCGACGCGCGGGCTCCATGGTGAGCGCGTGAGGTGCGCGGCATTGCAGTGGCGACGCCGTTGGCCAAGCTCCGTCAGTTGGAGAGAGAAGCGAGGAAGGAGCGGGAACTTTAGCGCATGTGATACTGTAGCAGCACGGCGGAGCTCGGCATCTTCCGTGTCTGCTAGACCAATAGAGGGAGCTGGCAGGGGTGGTGGTGCTGGCTCTGCCGGAGGAGGAGCTGGTTGGCTCAGGATGCAGGGGCAGCCAGCAGAGGGAGGCCAGGCACAGGGAGGAGAGTAGAGGGTCACAGTGCTGCTGCTCACTGAGGAAGGGGACCAGAGGGACGCTCGACAGAGAGATTGAATGCGAGAGTGAAGAGCTTTCAATCGGCTCCAGCAAGAATGTGCCACGATCGGCTTCGGTGGCAGCACGAGAGGGAAAGGCAGATACGTTGTCTTCTTGTAAAAGAAGTGGTGTGGCTGACTGGTGGGTCCTGTGCAACAGGGTGAGGCCAGATAAGCTTACCACTTAAGTATTTTGAGAATAGAAAAGGAACAAACAAAAGAATTTGGATTAGGTTGAAATTTGGCAGGATAGATCTTAGATTGTGTTCGACAACATAGGTGACATGCACAGCGTTTTTCAAAGAGAGCAGGAAGTTATGAAATTTTGAAAGGAGCTAATTGTTAAGGAGGTTGTCTGTGGAAAGAACGGATTATTTATCAAATTTTTTCTCTGAAAGTCAAACAAACGCTCGGAGCTCGGATGGGTTTGAAATTTTGTGGAGTGGTAGGACATTTTAGAATTAACATATTTTCTTTTGGGCTCATCTACAAGTTCAGTTTCGGTTTTCTTCTACAAAATTTGGGGAGCATGAAGCTGTTTAAAAAGGAGTAATTAAATTGGAAGGGGGTCGAATAGGATTCAAAAGGATTGAACGGGTTTGGAATTCAAGGGATTGGATATAAGATTCAAATGAAATGCGAGAAAACAAACGGCCAAGGAAACAAAAGAGTCAAACACTTGTCACACTTCCAAATTTTAATATTTTGAAATCTTCATATTAGATAAGTTTTAATTTAGTGAGGATTCTACCTTTTGAAATAGGAAAGAAATGAGGAGATGAAAAGAAGAGGGAAAAACATTAGGGTGGTTGTTAGAGAAATTTTGAACTTCGCATTTTTACAATTAGGGCAGAATTTGAGGGTGTGACAGACACAAACAGGTTGAAAGGTTGTACATCGTTAGAATAACAGGTCAAGTACTGTGCATGGTCCTGTTTTCACCAAATAGATTCATGCCATCCATACTGAATCCTAACTTTATATTTCGAATCTCCTCAGCAAACTCTAGATAAAGAAGATCGAAATTCTTCCATTGAGTTGCATCAGCCAAGTGTCGAAGCTTTCTCGGGTTCATCCTGCGCTTCTCAGCATGCCAACGCTTGAGTTCAGCATTCCTAGGATTGAAGAACAGATGCTTTAATCGATCAATTACTGGAAGGTACCACATCACCAAGGAAAAAATCTTTTTCTTTCCACTCAACTCGTTGGAACTACTGCCATCATCAATCTCAGGAGCGATAGAGTTATTCTTCTTATGTGCTCTTTTCTTCAAATTGCTAGGGTATATATGGTTGTAACTCTTTTTGTATCGACTCATGACACATATCAGACATTTTTCCATAAATTCATACTTTTTGTGATACAACACACAGTGATTTGTACAAGCAAGTATTTTTTCACACCCAGCGATAATGGACATATAAGTTTCTTAGCTCTATAAGTGGTGGTTGGCATCTTGTTAGGCTTTGAAAGTATTTTTGCTAGCAAACTCAAAAGCTCTGTGAAGCTACTATCAGACCATCCATTACTGGCTTTCAACTTTAGAAGTTCAAGGGCAGCACGAACATCGTGAACTCTTTATCACATCCATTTGATTCCTCATACAAAAGGTCATTCGATGTATTCTCCAAAACTTCCATATTAGCTAGACCTCTCTCAACCCCCATAGATGTTAGCACTTGTAGTTCAACGTGATGCAGCATCTCCTCAAAGTCAAATGGAATATCCTCATCCTCATCCTCATCATGATCGTCAGTATCGAGATCTATACTAGGATGATCGGTGCTGCCTCCAACTGCCACAACATCTGGATAATCCACTTGAGACATATCTTTTTCCCCATGTGCTGTCCATATGGTGTAGTTCTTCACGAAACCTCTCTAGATTGTGACTGGATCACTAAAGTATTTGGCCAGGCAATGTCGTTGGCGCAATCAATACATGGACAAAATATCTCAATTCTCTTTTCTCTCTTAGCATGATTCTTAGCGGCTTCGACAAATAAAGAAATATTTTGAAGAAACTCAGAAGAAGATCTTGGTGCATTGTACATCCATGCTCGATCCATTCTTTATTTCAACCTACGCATAATGTTATAGATTTAAATAAATAGAACACTAATTACATATTAGCTACAAATAATAAAATGCTAATTAATAATTAACAAAAAAATTCAACTTGTACAACATGAATGAAAACTTAGAAGGTTAAGAATTATCAAAATATTCTAAATTTTAGCCAATATAAATCTTATAAAAATGGCAAAATATTGAGAAACCCTATATAATAAGGAATCTAATAATTAGGGCACCAATCACACTTAATCTTGAAATAAATCGGAGGAGGAGCAAAAGATTACCTTAGAGAGTAAGATTCCAAAAATTTTAGCCAATATAAATCTACTAAAATAGCAAAACATTGAGAAACCCTAGAAAATGAATAACCAAGGAATTAGGACACAAATCACACTTTATTTTAAAATAAATCGGAGGAGAAGCACAAGATTACCCTAAAGAACAAGATTCCAAAAAAGATTCGCGAAGAAAACCTTTTCCTCGTCGATCGGTTTTCGCCTCGCCGCCACGCACGCGCTCTGGTCCAGCCACATCACGCGAGGAACAGGACGACCGACGGCCCATATTTATACTGTGCGGTGTTTGTGCAGGCAGACCTCGTAACGGCACCGATTGTGTAAAAGGAGAAGCTGTTCTGTTAGGCGACCGCTGGCACTAATGCCATTTCAGCAAGCGGTTAGCTAAGAGATCCGATGGCACAAATGTGATTACTGCATGCGGTCATCGTAAGCCCCCGCCTGCACTAATATGTGCCTTTGTGCAGGCGGTTTCTTAAGACAGTCGCCTGCAGTGAGGGTATTAGTGCCAGCAGTTCCTATTACGGGACCCACTTTTTTATTAGTGTTGGAGCGTGGGTGTCGAGATAAACTCTTTTTGTCGTAGTGTTGGACCGCAGGTATGTATGTGAGAGTCTTAGTCCTTTTGTCGTTCCTATTCTTTTGGTTCCAAAGAAATATGGTTCTTGACGAATGTGTGTTGATTGTAGAGACATTAACAATATAACCATTAGATATCGTCATTCTATTCCTAGGTTAGACAACATGCTTGATGAATTATGTGGTTCTATAGTCTTCTTCAAAATTGACTTGCAAAGTGGATACCACCAAATAAGAATGAAATTGGGTGATGAATGGAAAAATCCTTTTAAGACTAAGTTCGGATTGTATGAGTGGTTAGTAATGCCTTTTTGAATTGACTAATGCACCTAGGACTTTTATGCGTTTGATAAACGAGGTCTTATGTTCTTTCATTAGAAAATTTGTGTTTGTTTACTTTGATGATATCTTCATTTACAAGAAGTCAATGAATGAACATTTATCTCACTTCCGTGCTGTTTTTTATGCTTTGAGAGATGCATGTTTGTTTGGTAACCTTGAGAAGTGCACCTTTTGCAGGGATCGAGTCTCTTTTCTTGGCTATGTTATTAGTCTATAGGGAATTGAAGTTGATAAAGCCAAGATAAATGCGATCAAGAGTTGGCCCACATCCACAACAGTTTTACAAGTGCGGAGTTTTCTTGGACATGCCGGATTTTATCGCCGCTTTGTCTAAGACTTCAGCACCATCGCCGCTCCAATGAATGAGTTGAGAAAGAAGGGTGTTGCATTTCATTAGGGCCACACACAAGAGGAGTCTTTTGCCACTTTGAAGGACAAGCTTACACATGCACCGCTGCTCCAACTTTCAAATTTTGGTAAGACTTTCGAACTTGAATGTGATGCTAGTGTAATTGGTATTGGTAGTGTGTTGATGCAAGAATGAAAGATCATTGCTTATTTTAGTAAAAAGTTGAATGGCCCTGCTATTAATTACTGCACGTGGCAACATTATATGTGGCCAAAAAAAATTGTCATTCATTCTGATCATGAGTCACTTAAGCATATTTGTAGCCAAAATAACTTTGTACGATTCTTAGAAACGTTGCAACATTATTTGTGGCCTAAAAAATTTGTCATTCATTCTGATCATGAGTCACCTAAGCATATTTGTAGCCAAAATAACTTGAACCGTAGACATACTAAGTGGATTGAATTTATTGAATCCTTTCCTTACATCATCAAACATAAGAAAGAGAAGGATAATGTGATTGTCGATGCTTTGTCTAGACGATATGCTATGCTGTCTGTTGACGTTCGGATCGGGCCAACACAAGCGCGCACGTCCGTATGTAGAAGCAGAACGGTGAGATCGCAAAAATCTAAAGTTTCGGTATGGCAAACCGGAAGTTCTAGTTTTACCTAGTTCACAGCAACACATGGTTATCGACGTCCGGGAGGGACCTCATGTGGACGAAAACTTCCTAGGGTTGTTCTAGGCTCGGTCAGGCCAGCTAGAACCTCTTCACCGCCACCGGGACGGGAGAAGAGAAAACAGGGTTGAGAGAGGGGCTAGGGTTTGGAGAGTCAAAACATATAAAGTAAATTGATAAGTTCGATTGGGATGCCCTCAATCGGCCGTGAACCTCCTTTTTTATAGAGGTGGGGTGGTCTATCCCCGTGGAGAGCCGGTGACTCCAACAAATCGGCAAGAAATCAAATTTGAGAGTGTTTTCAAAAATCTGTGAAAACCAGAACTTTCAGTTTACAAAATCGAAACTTCCGGCTTTGTCGGGTTCTGAATTAACTAAGTCTTGACATCCATATTGCAAGTCTTGAGGCCTGTAACTCCATGTGCATCTTCAACATCAACATTTCCCTCCATTCTTTGAGCCCCCGACATTTTATCACGTCTTTCGGCACCTTTATCGGTCAATGTATCTCATCATGCTTGTGTGGTCTGAAAAACATACTCAAACTTCAACAGTATGGATAAATCGAGTCAGTCCTTGGCTTGGGCAAACGCTGGTTTCTCCAAAACCGAAAGTTTCGGTTTGGCAATCCGAAACTTCTGGTTTGTCCCTCAGGCACCGAGAGGGCTTGCTGAAGACTCTGACTTTGTACCGGACACTCCAGTGCTCTGTGAGGTGGAAACCCAAGAGGGCTTGCAGGTGACTCTGGTAAGGTGTCGGATACTCCAGTTGTGGTTTCTGCCAAAACCGAAACTTCCGGTTTGGCATTCCGAAACTTTCAGTTTTCTTGTGACTGCAATTTTTGGTTGTCAACATATGCCCCCTTGTTTTTTGGTAAAATGTGTGTACCATAAAACATATTATCAACCGAAAAATGCCTAAGGACGATGGTTTTGCAAAACACATTGGCCATAATGCCGCTTAGGCAACGATATTTGAAAATATTGGCCCGTACTCTTCAAGCGTCTTGCCACACGCTCAGGTAGTATTTCTTCAAATGTCTACCATTCAAAGCTCTTGGTAAGCAGCTCCCTTGCAAAGTTTCAACCATGTAAGTGTTCCCGGCTATGATCTTTACTATCCTATATGGTCCCTCCCAACTTAGAGATCATTTCTCAAATTTGCTGCTCCTAGAGCCAATGGGCAGAATTGTTTTCCAAACTAATTCGCCTAACTGAAAAGTTTTAGCTTTTGCTTTCTTATTGTAAGTTCTAGCAACCCGAGCTTTGTCTTTCTATATGGCTTTTAAAGCTTCTAATCTCTTGTTGGTCACCTCATCAATATTATCTATCATCAAATCACGATACGCATCTATGGACAATTCATTTTGTTTGGCTATCCTAAAAGTGTCTTGATTTATCTCAACGGGTAAAATGGCCTCTTGTCCGTAAACAAGTTCATAAGGTTTAACCTTAGTGGCTCCATGTCTAGAAATGCGATGAGCCCACAAAGCCTCCGACAAGATCTCATGCCATCTTTTAGGGTTATCTTCTATTTTCTTTTTGATGAGCTTGATCAAAGTTTTGTTACTAGACTAGGCTTACCCGTTAGCCTGAGCATAGTATGGAGATGAAGTTAGCAATTTGATTCCATAGGATTCGACAAACTCACGCACTTAACCGAAAATAAAAAAAGTACCTTGATCCATGGTCAAAGTTTGTGGAATGCCGAATCTATGTATGATATGCTTGGAGATGAATCTTATTACCTCTTGATGAGTCATAATCTTGAGTGCCACCGCTTCGGTCCATTTGGTGAAATAATCTGTGACGACCAATACGAAGCGATGTCCTTTCGAAGAGGGAGGATGTATTTGACCCACGAAGTCCAAGGCCCATCCTCGGAACGGCCACGGCTTGATGATAGGATGCATTGCAGCGGCAGGTGCCATCTGAATGTTCCCAAACTTCTGACTCCCCTCACACCCTTTGTGGTAGCGAAAATAATCGGCAATTATAGTTGACCAATAGAATCCGGCACTCCTCAATAACCACTTCATCTTCGGAGCCGATTGATGCGTACCACAAATGCCTTCATGAACTTCACCCATGGCCACCTTGGCTTCATCATCACCTAGACACTTCAAAAGCAAATCGTCTCCTGTTCGGTGATACAAGTTATTGTTGATCATGACATATTTAAAAGCCATGTGTCGAACCTTTCTCTCAACTCTTTGTCCTGGATTAGTAAGATAATCGATTATAGGAGTCCTTCAATCCATTAATTCGGCCTTTTCATGGTTGGAAACATCAATAGCCGAATTTTTAGACTTTCTGTGAAAATCGGAACTTCCGGAATCACGAACCGGAACTTCCGGTTTTTCCAACATTCTAGGTTCAACTCAGAGAAAACCGGGACTTCTGGAACTAGAAACCGAAACTTCCGGTTTTCCCAGAACTTTGGTTTTGTCCTTTTTGATCATCAGTTCCTTAACAATAGCAAATCTCCCTCTACTAATGTTGTAACCAGATGCTTGCTATGCCAAATCATTATCTCTAGCATTTTCTTGCCTAGGGATATGATGTACATGAAATTCCTCCATGTTCTTAATAATATCTAGTCATCTATCTAGGCAAGCATTCAATGACCCATCTAAACACTGAAAAACACCAGCAACTTGCTGTACCACTAACAATGAGTCACCAAATGCTTCCACATGCTTCACCCCCCATGGATTCTAGCATTTCCAAGCCGAATAACAATGCTTCATACTCAGCTCGATTGTTGGTGCAAATATAATCCAATCGGTTTACAAATTCAAAATATGTATTATGAGGAGAAACCATCACCACCCCTATACCATGACCTTCTTTGCAAACCAATCCATCAAAATATAATTTTCAAAGGGTAAAAGTAACATAAGCAATATCTAGATCATGTTCCAAATCAATCCGATGTTCAATAATAAAATTAGCAATAATTTGGCCTTTCATGGATTTCAACGATTCATAAGCCAAATCATATTCAATCAATGCATAAGCCCATTTACCAAGCCTACCACTAGAAATCGGCCTATGCAACATATGTTTAATAATATCGGTTTGACAAGCAACCACACAAGTATTAGATAACATATAGTGTCTTAACATGGTGCAAGCATGATACAAGGAAAAACATAGTTTCTCGATAAGAGTGTACCTTGTTTCTGCATCAATCAATTGTCGGCTCACATACGTGATCACATATTCCTTTCCTTCGGCTTCTTGTGTCAAAATAGCACCAACTACATCATCTTCCGCCGCTATGTAAAGACAAAAAGAGACTCCTCCCTTAGGCGCCCTAAGCACCGGTGGCGAAGACAAGTATTTTTTTATCTTCTCAAAAGCTTCTTACTGTTTTGCCCTCCAAGTAAATTCGGCTTCATTCTTTAGCCGAAGAATAGGAGTAAACGCATTAATCTTTTTCAACAAGTTAGAAATGAATCACCTTAAGTAATTCACTTTTTGTAAGAAGCTTTGCAACTCTCTCTTACAAGTAGGCGCTTGCACGTTACTAATTGCCTCTATCTTCTTAGGATCTACCTCTATGCCCTTTTCATGAACTATGAAGCCTAAAAACTTCCCGGCCGATACACCAAAAGCACACTTGAGCGGATTCATTTTGAAACCAAAACGACGCATTCGGTCCAAGGCTAGTTGCAAATCGTCCAACTGAGAGTCTAAAGTGGCCGATTTGATCACCACATCATCTATATAAATCTCTATGATAACACCAAGTAAATTATGAAAGATAAAATCCATAGCTTTTTGATATGTATCACGCGTACTTTTTAATCCAAAAGTCATAACAACCTACTCAAACAATCCTACAAAACCAAGACATCTAAAAGCAGTTTTAGACATATCCTCTTTGGCTATGAAGATTTGGTTGTATCCTGCATTACCATCAAGAAAGCTAATAACTCTATAGCCGAAAGAGTCATTAATCAACATATCAGCTATGGGCATAGGATATTCATCTTTAGAAGTGATTCTATTTAAATTTCTGAAATCAATGCAAACTCTAATCTTACCGGTGTTCTTCTTTTTCACCGACACAATGTTGAATATCCACTCCGCATACCTGCAAGGTCTTATGAATTTTGCATCAAGTAATCGATTAATTTCTTTTTTAATCTGTTTATGCATATTTGGGTTAAACCTCCTCATCGGTTGCTTAAAAGGTCTAAAATCAGATTTTATCAGAAGCTGATGTTCAACTAACTCACGGTTCAACCCGGGCATTTTATTATAAGACCAAGCAAAACAGTTCACATATTCTTTTAGTAAACCGATTAGCTTCACCTTATAATCGGCTTTCAGATTTTTATTTATATAAATTGGTCTCGGATTATCATCGCTGCCAAGGTTTACCTCTTCAAGAGGATCAGCCGATGTGAATCCTTTTTCTAACTTGTCCATATCTTCTATTTCCTCGATAGCTTCGCACATATCGTTCGCATTGGACCGATAGTGTTCCACTCTCTTTTGTAACCATTCAAGATTGGACTCCATCAAATCACATTATATGGTTGAGCTGATTTTTCATCAGATTTACATTGACCGGTACAAAACCATCCCTAGTGACACTAAAAAAATCATAATCCGTCAAGTCTAAGCTGGTCAAGCACTTGACGGTTTCATGTGGTAAAGAACATGAATCGGCCATAGCAATAGAAGCCGATGCATCCGCATGAACAACTTTCATATCATCACCAACCCATTGTATTAAGAATTGATGAAGTGCGGAGGGGACACACTTGTTGGCATGAATCTAATCACGTCCTAAAATCAAGCTATAGCCACCACACACATCAGCGACGAAGAAAGATGTGGCCATGGTCTTGCTCCCAACGGTGAGGGTCTCCTCCTCCCACACCGTTCAAAGTCATGTTGGTCCAGATGAGCTCGTCATCGGCCTGACCTAACTTTTTGAACAAAGAATGTGGCATTAGATTAACAATGGCACCTCCATCTACAAGCATGCGAGAAATCAGTGTGTCGTCGATATGACCCTTCACATACAGGGGTTTCAAATGGTTATCCGATTCTTTGGCTTTTCGAAGACAGCATTCTTCGACCCAAAGTCAAATTGTGCCATGAACTCTTCTTCTTCAATGAGAGAGTAAATAGAAAGAGATAAACAAAGAGTATTAATTTCTATACCATCTCGAGGCAGCGTAGGCTCGTAGTCCAGAAGGTCGTTGTCGTTGACGTCGGTCATGTCAACATCACCAGTCGAAGAACGAGCAGTAGAATCCTTGGCCTGCACAGAATCAAAAACCGGAACTTCCGGTTCTGAAACCGAAACATCCGATTTTGGCAGAGCCGACCTTTCAGGCTCCGAAGTTAAGATCTTTGGCTCTTCTGGAATTTCGGCCTTGCCCTTCATCTTTCACTGCTTACCGTGAGGCATCATAGGTTTGACTTTATTGAAAGCCTCCTCCCTCATTTTTTCTAACTCCCACTCCTTTTTCTCTCAAAGGCGCAACCTTTGAAGCTTCTTCTTTTGAGTGCGGGTAACACCAGAGGGACACCACCTCGGCTGGGCGTAGGCCCTCTCACATTTTCAGAAGGTGGTGGAACATTTTCATCTTGGACCGGATCTCTTATCTTGATCGGCCCATCAAAAGTTCCCCCTATTTTAACATCGGTCATGCCAATTTTAATGAAATTACCAGATGCTGCCCCTTGACCTCCAGGGACCTCAAGAACATGCTTGCTACTCTCCCCTTCACTTCTAATATGCCACTCTTTTCAGGAGAAACCGTCTTTTCAGGAGAAACCGAAAGTTCTGGTTTGCCAAACCGGAAGTTCTAGTTTTGCTGATGAGCAAAACCAGCACTGTTTTCTTCACCATTTATCGATAATTTGTTAAATTGGTTGTTCACAGAACCATATAGCCTCTGAAATACACTCTCTCTGGGTGCATTTCATCTCGGATGAAAAGATGGAGGAGGCAATTGTGGCATAGGCACCACGCTCCCACATATGGGTTCGACATCAGAACCAGCGGAAATGGCATAGGAGGGCACCATGGTGGCGGCATCCCAAACCCTGGGGGTGGAGCCGGCCTAGGAACATGCATTATCCTCCTTGTCTCCTTCTTTGGCGGACTAGTTTCCCGCCATGGTGATCTTGGCCTTTTTGAGGACCGATCGCTAGAATCCCGCCTTTTAATTTTTGTACTTGACCATTAGATGATCAAAGGTGCTCTTGGGCTCCTTCTTCTTGTCCACGGCCTTCCCTTGGTTCACCTTCCACTTGTCTGCCTCAGGATTCTTTGGCTTGATCATGCGGGCTTTCTGGGGTAAACCAGAAGTTCTGGTTTGGGAAACCGGAAGTTTCGGTTTTCCTGGCCAGCAGCAACGACCGTTTCTTTGCTTTTTTTATTTGCCCCCAGATGCAGAGCCACTTATGGTGATTTTGATGGACTCTTTGCCATCGAGGGACTTTTCCAATGCAACCTTTCTTGGAATAATTTTCTCTCCCACCGAGAGAGGTCTTTCTTCACCCAAGATCACATTTTTCCCTCGTGTTGTATCGGCTTGGTTTGGCCGAATCAACAGTTTGGTATTGTTGTCCAGATTGTTCACCGAGAAAGGGTGCTTGTCCACTTGCATCTCTTTGAGACTCAATCGTCCCTCATTAAGGGCCAATTGGACCTGTCGACAGAAAACGTTACAATCATTAGTAGCATGAGAATAAGAGTTGTGCCATTTGCAATATGCCTTTCATTTTAATTCTTTCGCCGGAGGCAAAGTGTAAGCAATCTTAATGTAACCACCTCCATATAACTCATCAAATATCTTATCATATTTACCTACATCAAAGGTGTACTTTACACCCTTTTTGATTCTTATGAATCGGTTTGAGCGAATCACAAGCAAGAGACTTGGTCTTTGATGGCCAAGCAAATTCAGCAACAAGCATGTCATTAGACTCATCATCGGTACTCTCCGAATCATATTCTATGACATGCATATTATGACGTGGTTTGTGGTCATGTTTTAATTCTTTGCTTCGGTCTTCTTGGGTCGAAGCTCTTTGTTGGAGGTGGGTGAGAGTGAGGAAATCATGTCTCTCCAACTTTTCTCTAAGGTGAGACCGCAAACCATTAAAAGCAAGATCAGCTAGTTCTTATTCCGAGATCGTCAAATTGAAACGTCGGTTTTTTACATCTCTAAATCTACGGATAAAATCAGCTATGGATTCATCCCTTCCTTGCCTAACCAAAGTCAAATGCTACCATTTCAACTCATTATCCCCGGTGTAGAAATGATCATAAAATTTATGTTCTAATGATTTCCATGTGAAAATAGAACCCAGGGCTAAAGATGAAAACCATGAAAAGGTGGTTCCAGTGAGCGATAATGAAAACAAACGTACTTTTAAAGCCTCACTAAAACCTGCTTCTCCTAATTGTGCTACATATTAACTAATGTGCTCCCAAGTGGTTTTGCTATCTTCACCATTGAATTTGACGAAGTCGAGAACAAGCCATCCTACGAGATATGGTACCGAATCAAAATACACGGGGTATGGTTTTTGATAAATTCGGTCCCTCCCTTTAAGGTCCACTCCTAGCGTCTCACAAAATTGTTTATTTAGGTCCTCCTCCTCTATGTTGTCAATGGGTGGCCTAGTAGACGTACTCGTTGGTGGAGGGTGTGCGCTTGTTTTCATTTCGCCAAATATTTCATTAGGGACAGGGCCATGAGGGATTCCCATCACTTGGTGGGATGGGCGGTGTGCTATATGCAATGGTACAGTAAAGAGGAATAAAGTTAGCCAATTCACTCAATCGGTTCGTGGCCGGATTGGGGATGTTAGTAATTGGCTCTGCGCTAGTGAGAGACACTACAAAAGCGTTGGTTTTCACGGGTGATGAAAAACTAGTTTGTTCACTAAACGAGTTCAACGCCATGCCATATGTAGATTGTTCTACATTAGAAGTAGTAGGCGCCGATGTACTAGCTACACGTGCAACATGAGACGATGATGTAATATTAACATTTTTAGCTTTAAACAAGTTTTCTTGGATCATGTATTGCATATCATTTGTTAAGACCTTTTTCATGTCGGCAAAGTAATATGAAAGGTCTTTAAAAGTAACGGGAGGGCGCGAAGATGTCCTTACATTGGCAGCACCAATGGCCGCATCGTCGTTGACGGCGGGAAGAACAGGCTCCTTCACTTGAGAGATAACGCCTTAGCCGTCCTTCTTGAAACATGCCAAGTACTCCTACAGCTCCCGCTCCTCGCGTGCCTTGCGCGCCTCTTCGGAGGTCCTCCGGCATTCCAAGATAACCTTGCGCACCTCCTCGAGCAACTCCTCCAAGGATGGTATGATGATGTTCATCGTGGAGATCTCAGAGGTCATGGTGGAAACGACGATTCAGTTTGTGCAACCGGAATCACTTGTTCCCCAGCGGAGTCGTTAAAAAGTGTGTTGATGCTCGGATTAGGCCAACACATGCACGCACGTCCGTGTGTAGAAGCAGAATGGTGAGATCGCGAAAATCCGAAGTTCCGGTATGGCAATCCGAAGTTCCGGTTTTGCTTGGTTCATAGCAGCACCTGGTTATTGACGTCCGAGAGAGACCCCGTGTGGACGAAGACTTCCTAGGGTTGTTCTAGGCTCGGTCAGGCCAGCTAGAACCTCTTCACCACCATCGGGACGGGAGAAGAAGAGAAAACAGGGTTGAGAGAGGGGCTAGGGTTTGGAGAGTCAAAACATATGAAGTAAATTGATAAGATCGATTGGGATGCCCTCAATCGACATTGAACCTCCCTTTTTATAGAGGTGGGGTGGCCTATCCCCTTGGAGAGCCGGTGACTCCAACAAATCAGCAAGAAATCAAATTTGAAAGTGTTTCCAAAAATCTGTGAAAACCAAAGCTTTCGGTTTACAAAACCAAAACTTTTGGTTTTGTCGGGTTCTAAATTAACTAAGTCTTGACGTCCATATTGAAAGTCTTGAGGCCTGTAACTCCATGTGCATCTTCAACATCAACATTTGCCTCCATTCTTTGAGCCCCCGACATTTCATCATGTCTTTCGGCACCTTCATCGGTCAATGTATCTCATCATGCTTGTGTGGCTTGAAAAACATACTCAAACGCCAACAGTATGGATAAATTAAGTCAGTCCTTGGCTTGGGCAAACGTTGTTTTCTCCAAAATTGGAAGTTTTGGTTTGTCCCTCAGGCACCGAGAGGGCTTGCCGAAGACTTCAACATTTTACCAGACACTCCGGTGCTCCGTGAGGTGGAAACCCGAGAGGGCTTGCCGGAGACTCTAGCGAGGTGCCGGATACTCCGGTTATGATTTCTGCCAAAAACGGAACTTCTAGTTCGGCATACCGGAACTTCCAATTTTCCTGTGAGTCCAATTTTTGGTTGTCAACACTGTTCCAACTTGATTGTGGGATTTTTGGACTAAAACAATTAAGAAACAATATGTGATAGATGCTGATTTTAAGGATGTGATGCTACATTGTTGTGAAGGTTAAACTTGTAACAAATTTGTTCTTAATGATGACTTCTTTTTTAAAGCCAACCGTCTTTGCGTTCCAGTTGGATCCGTTCATTTTTTGTGGTTACAGGAGGCGCTTGGAGGAGGATTAATGAGACACTTTGGAGCGAAGAAGACAGATGAGGTTTTGGCCACATATTTCTTTTGGTCAAAGGTGAGACGCGATGTTGAATGCTTCATCGCTTGCTATACTACATGTCAAAAAGCTAAGTCACAATTAAATCCACATGATTTGTACATGTCTCTTCCCATCCCATCTATTCCTTGAGCCAATATCTCTATGGATTTTGTTTTGGGATTGCCTAGGACTAAGAGGGGGAGAGATAGTATTTTTGTGGTAGTGCATCGCTTATCTAAGATGGCACACTTTATACTATGTCATAAGACCGATGATGCTATGCATATTGCTGATCTATTCTTTAGAGAAATTGTTCGTTTGCATGGTATGCCTTCTAGTATTGTTTTAGATTATGATGCGATATTCTTGAGTCACTTTTGGTGCACTTTATGATATAAGTTAGGAACAAAGTTGCTGTTTTCAACTACATGTCACCCACAAACCAATGGATAAACCGAGGTATTGAACTGTACATTGTCAACAATGCTACGTGCCATTTTAAACAAAAACTTAAAGATGTGGGAAGAATGTTTGCCTCGTGGAGTTCGAATACAACTGGACGGAACACTCCACCACTAAGGTAAGTCCATTTGAGGTAGTATATGGCTTTAACGCTCGAGCTCTCATTGATCTTTTGCCTTTGTGTTCTAACAAAAGAGTTCATAATGATTCTAAGGTGCGTGCTGATTTTATTCTCAAGATGCAGGAAACGATTAAACAAAACATTGAAAAAATGAATGAGAAGTATAAAATTGCCGATAGTAAAGGTAGACATGAAGTTAAATTTCTACCAGGTGATTTGGTTTGGTTACACTTGAGAAAAGATAGATTTTTGGAGATAAAAAAATCTAAATTAATGCCTAGAGCTACTGGTCTTTTTAAGGTACTTGAGAAGATTAATGATAATGCATATAAACTTGAATTACCTCTCGAGTTCGAGGTTAGTCCTATATTTACCATTGCAGATTTGAAGCCATACATGGGATAAGAAGATGAACTTGAGTTAAGGACAACTTCGATTCAAGAGAAGGAGGATGATGAGAACATCACTTCATTCGATACACACAATGCTCCTCCACCTACTATAGATGGTTGTTAGCTTCATGACCTTTGAAGTCCTTTAAAAGGTATGAATTGATTTTGGTGATTGAATGAACAATCATAGGTAACGGTTGTGTTGTAGGTACCACCCCGCTAATTCTACATCAATATGGTGGGCTTCCTCGGTGGATGACAAGAACGACGCCTAGAAGAGAAGTTGCTTAGCGTCAGAGGACCAAGGCTAATAACTAGCTAGAGAGTCCATAGGAATGTTGGTAATATTACGATGGTAAGATCATTTGTCTCTTGTCATACAAGTGTTAGAGGGTGTGAATGCTCCTTAAATCCTCAAAAAGCACTAAAGATGGCAGAGGAAGCAAAGTCAAAGACCGGAGCTCAAGAACCAGCTGAAGACTAAGTCACCGGACAGTCCAGTGAGGTCAAAAACGGTGAACCTTGGAGGAGATAGTCTAGAGAGAGGTGCTCTCTAGAGTCGAGGAGGTTTAGTCACCGGACAGTCCATCGGTGCAATGACTGAATAGTCCGGTGAGACAGAAGCTAAAGTCCAGAGAAGATGTCTCTGAAAGTCCAAAAGTAAAAGTCACCAAACGGTCCGGTGAAGGTATGCACCGGACAGTCTGGTGTCCTATGGAATGGATCCAAGAGAGGGTGTTTCCTTGGCCGAGGAGGAAGAAGGGTCACCAGACAGTCCGGTGGTCCAGTCACCGAACAGTCCAGTAATTGTATAAAGCAGTCAGCTTTATGACATCACGTCAGAACAGTTGTTTCTGGGCTTAGAGCCTATTTAAACCGTGGAGGGGACGTTTTTCTAGTGTGCCCTTCATCAGAATTGCTATAGCCAAGTTGTGAGAGGCCAAGGGACACTACTAAGAGAGCATATTGTAAGATTAGAGATTTTTGGTGCTAGTAAGAGAGTGATAGGGAGCATTCATAGACTTCTAGAGTTTGTAGGGCTTGAGAGGAGTGATCTTTGCCTATTACTCTTGATGTGGGCAGCATAGACCGGCTAAAAGTCAGTGATCGAGCTTCCGAAGAGATTGTGGAATACGTCGTCAAGTTTGTACGTGGTTTCGAGTCTCCCGCTTGAAAGGGACACCAAGAGGAAGCGCCTGAGCCTTGGAGGTTTGCTCTAACACTTAGGTATTGTGTACGACAGCCGGACCGTCGGTGTCTTCACATCAGGAGTGAAGCGTACCCTTGTGAGCATTGTTTCGGAAACAACGACAAGAGGGACCGGGACTTCGATAGGAGTGGTCTAACGAGGATTAGGGGAAGGAGCTTAACTTTTGAGACCTCAGAAAAAATCACTGAGCACTCTCTATCTCAATCTTTTTACTTGCCGCATTTACTTACTGTTTGAGTAGTGTGATAGATTGTTCTTTGATTCCTCTTTGTGCCTATCGTGCTAGTGCTTGCTTGTTGTTATTTCTTTATCACTAACATTGTTAGGGGTCTTGGCCTACTAGACTTGTTTAGTTTTGTTTCCGTTGCGATCAGTCTTGTAGTTTTAGTTTATAGCAAATTTAGTGCTATAAGTCCACCGATTCAACCTCTCTTCTTGTTGTCTCTGATTCTTACAAATCACAAGTGCTCGTGCACGACAATTCAATTGAGAATAGATTGCTATCTAATAACTTTATCATGATTAGGAATATTGGAGAGGGTCAAGAGAAACATGAAGAAAGATTTGAAGATGCTAAAGACCAGCAAGACACGTTAAGCCTCAGAGGAGATTTAATCCAACTCAGAGTCGAGTTGCCCTCGGGTTTCAAGAGGAGTCCGCACTAAAATAGACGCCCAAGTCGCATCTGGGATCTATTTTGGATGTTCTAGATATGAATGTAAAGCTAAGAAGACAACTTTTCCAACAGTGCCTGTCTTATCTCTAAATAGAGTTAGCAGAAATTGTTAAAACAAGATAATATCCAAAAACTGCTCTGGTGCTGCGACACTGTCTTTTAGCCTTTGGGCTATGTATCTTTCTTAGGTCCATTAGTATTAGGGTTTGCACTAAAGATGCCCTAAACTCTATATAATCAGTAGCGGCCATCATTAGGATTAGGTTTTTGCTTAGTTTCATCTGTTATCAAACAGTTTTACCATTTGACGGTTTTTTGAATTCCAACTTTGTTTTTTATTCAGATTTCACAATTGAGTTACGTTCTTCTTTGTTCTTACTTGTGTTCTTCGATCCGCAGGCTGAGATTAGCCTTTATAGTGAGGTCAATCATGTGTGTACAGTTGATAACCAAAGCTAGAGTGGTGTTGCGATTGCATGGTTCGAATCGTGTTGATTTGAGGCCTAATCAATTATGTGTCGCATCTCCACCAAATCGAGACTGACTTTGACCTGACGAAAGATCAGGAAGCGCGTACACATCAAGCACTAAGGCCTTTAGTGCAGGCAGTTCTCATAGGGGACCGCCTGCACTACAATATTAGTACAGGCGGTCCTTAGTGCCAAACGCCTGTATTAGCAATTTTTTTAATAAATCAAATATTTGTTTTTACCGAAAAATTGTTTCTCACAATTCAACTGTACTTTTGACGGTTTCATGAAAATTCAATGCTATGCAATTTTGTCATAAGTTTAATCTGTTCACCCTTAATGTGTTCATGTGTATTAGTACACGCTATACATGTTTATGTGATGTGCATCCAAAGTAAGCGAGAATTGAAGCAAAATCTTTATCAGTCTTCAAAAATGGCATGCAAAAAATATATATCGATAGATACAAATAGTTCAAATATAAATAAAGAAAATTAGGTTAGAAAATCAAATAATTTAATTAAAAAATAACATGTTACAAGGAAATTTAGTTAATTCAGGCAGCTCTCATTACCGACCGCCAGCAACTTTAGTACAAGCAGTACTTAGTACCAGCTGCCTATAGTAGGGATTTTTTTAATTAAACAAATATTTGTTTTTTCTGTAAAATTTGTTTTTTCTCAAATTCAATTGTACTTTTGAGTGTTTCATGAAAATTCCATGCTATACAATTTTTTCACAAGTTTTAATCTGTTCATACTTAATGTGTTCATGTGTATTAGTAAACGCTATACAAGTTTATGGGATGTGCATCCAAAGTAAGTAAGAATTGAAGCAAAACCATTATAGGTTTTCAAAAATGGCGTGCAAAAAATGTATGTAGATACACATAGCTCAGATATAAATAAAGAAAATTAGGTTTAATAAAAATTACATAATTAAGTTACATAAAAGTTCGATATCAGCTTATATAAGAGTGATTGCATTACATAGTTTTTCCTTTGCCATCTCTTCGGACGTAAGGCATCATATTTTTATCAATGTTTCGTTCTATGAGCCTGATGTTTTTATCACCTATATTCTTCACTCTAATAATTCTTTGCTTTCGTAAAATAAAAATGTGTTTTTTATCATTTGCAGAGTCAACTACGTAGAAAACCTGTAACATAATCAGCAAGTACCCACGGGTCATCTTTGTGAGCACCATTATTTAGGTTAACAATTGTTGATGAGGACATTATTCTTTTAAATACACACAACACTTCTTAAATTAGTATTGATAGAACTCATGCACAAGAGTTGAAATTAGATTAAAAGTAAGCTCATTTCTAAACACATATTTTTCTTCCTTTGAGAATAATTTGCTACTTAATGACTTTATCATGATTAGTAACATTAGAGAGGAGCAAAGAAAGTTAAAGAATAACTTGGAGATGCACTAGACAAGGAAGAAGGACGTTCAATTCTGAAAAGAGTATGAATCCAACTCGGGTTTGAGTCTAAGTCGGACTTCAGAAGTAGCCTGCACTAAAACGGATGTTGAGATTGCATACGAACTCTATTTTTGACATTCTAAATATAAATGAAAAGCTAAAGAGATAAGATTTCCAACGGATCTAATCATGTGCCTAACTACTTAGATCTCAGTGAATTGTTAAAACAATATGATATTCAGAATCTGTTAGAGTGTTGTGACACTATTTTTGACCTTTGTGTTGTGTATCTTTCTTAAGTCTATTAGTATTTGAGTTTCTTTTTAAAGACATCTCAACCTCTACACAAACAATAGTAGCCATTATTAGAGAGATTTTTTGGTTCTTACCCCTCAATTCAAGTGACTTTCATTAACAGCCCCCAAAATATGTTATTAGCTTCAGAATGTACCCTTTTTAGGTTTCTTTAATTAGCTTGCTTCAGAATGTACCCTTTTTAGGTTTCTTTTATATTTTCTCAATTGCTTCCACTTGAACCGACCAAAATACCCTTTAAGCAAGCTGCTCGCATAAAAGAGGCTGCTCTTCGGCCCTAGCACACAATAAAGAAAATTAATATAGCATACGCCTATATTTTCCAAGTTTAAGGGATTTTGAACAAGCCCAACAAAACATATTAACATATTCTCCAGTTCTGCTCAGGATCACAGCTCTCGACATGCTCAATGTACCCATCATTAGTGTCCTCAGCCTTTCTTTCAGAATTTTAGCACGACTGATTTTTGATGCATCATCACTTTGCGACAGCTTGAAGTCTGAGAATCTCAGCTGAAACCATTGCTCTCCCTATAGATAAGAAGTGCTAGTTTCCTTATTCACTCTCAATCGTTCTCTGAATAAAACTACGATTGGAAATTAAGTGAATTAGTAGTTCCTTACCTAGACGCGAAACGGAGATCCTCAGAGCCCGCGCTGGCCACAGCTCCCGCCCACGCGCGCCGCAGCTCCTGCCTAAGATCTCCCTGCGCGCTTGCCGTTCCTGCCGAGCTCATCCTGCGCGAGCCACCGCTCCTTGCCGAGCCCACCCCACGCGGGGCGCAGCTCTTGTATGCAGTCGCCCTGCGCCCGTCCCGAGCGCCGCGGCACCTGCATGTGGCTGCCTCCACGCGCGCCCGTCTACGCACTCCGCCGTAGTGACCTCGAGCGCCCGCCAGCCTGGATCCACCACCCTCACCGGCCAAGCTCCCCCCGCAGTTGCAAAACTCAGACGAGGAGATGGGAGCAAGCCTGACGAGAGGAAGAGAGGTTAAGATTCCACAATGATTCGGTGATTTAATATTTGACAAGTGCAACGGGGGTAGAAGTGTCATTTCAAATTAGAGAAAATACTGAAAGTCAGTGAAGATAAGATTAAATTATAGAAAGGATACGTTCTGAAGCTAATACCGTATTTAGTGGCTGTAAATGAAGGTCACTCAGATTAAGAGGCAAGAACTAAAAGGCTCCCGTATTAAAGGGTAAGAACTAAAAAATCTCCATCATTAGACTAATATTTTTCTGAGTTTAATCTGTTATTAAACAGTTTCGCAGTTTGACAGTTTGTTGGATTTTAACTTTGTGTGTTTAATTTAGATTTCGCAATTGAGTAGTGTTTTTTTTTTCTTGTGTTCTTCGATTCGCAGGTTAAAATTAGCTTTTTTAATAAGTCAATCGTGTGTGCATAATTGATAACTAGAGTAGAAGTGGTGCTGCAATTGTAAGGTTAGAATCATGTTAATTTATATCGAATCGATTGTGTGTCACATCTTCACCAAATTCAGAGTTATCACGACCTGACGAAAGATCAATAACCACATACACATCAAGTGGTAATCAAAGTTTCATGTATACTGTCAAGTTCACAATTTTCTTTATCAAATTTGCATTCATCCTAACATCCACAGAAAAGCCACAATACAAATAAAAATAATAAATTATTAGGTGTTCCTCTGTCTAAGCCATATTTAACCTTTACATAATTTTATTTTAGAATCTGTAGTATTGAGTTTGTATCCTTAGTTTGTGTTATAGTTGCTGCATTTCAAAATCTTTTTGCATCTAGGTATTTTTCTTCATCATTCATCTATTATCGTGTTCAGATCTGTTATTGTGTCACATCTGTTATCTATTATCTTGCATCAAAAAACTTTTCCAACCACCGATCCCTTCTTTCGTCCACTATCAGGTCTCTAGCATCCAAATCACTCATTCATAAACTTTCGTCACCAAATCATTACAAATTTTGCACCCAATTTGAAATTCGAATCTGATTTCAGCCTTCAAAAAATCTGATACGCAGATCCATCATTAAAATAGTCATAACTTTTGTTTCTGAACTCCAAATTAGACAGATAAGTACCTCTCGTATATGTATAGAAAATTTTCTAACCTCTAACAGCCCTAGATTCAATTATTTGAGATCAGCAGTTTAGGTTTTTGCGCTCCAAAGTTTCAAAACAGATTTAAAAGAAATTTGAGATTTTCTCTAGACCATATCTTTCATCATTTTGATCTGAAATTTGGTCATGTACCATCTTTTGTGGTTTTGGTTCAGAGAAAAATATTATAAAAATAAAATAAAAATAAAAAATTAGAAGATCAAGAAGTCGAGAATTAACCTTTGTTGGTTTTTTAAGTGCTGAACAATTTGTTGATTTCTGAATCCTTATCGTTTGTGGTTTTGCAACCCTTTGATATCTTTATTCATATTGTTGTAATATCTAGAGTTTTTATAAGATTAGACCAGCAAGTAGAATATAATATTTAGAACGCTTATTCAATATTGTAATTTTTTATAGAATTGTGTTCCACTAATAAACTTTTAGCACTCTAAGCTCCACATATTCGTCTCTAGTCAGCATTGTATTCGACCTTGCAATTGCTACACCATTTATTTCAGGTTTCTCCTGCCACTAGTTACACCATCCATTGCTCTGCTTTGGTAAGAACTTTGCAAGAGCTCGGTAAGGCGTTTCTTTTTACAGAATTTTCACCACTCATCTCACTGTAGCCGTAGAAATAATATTTTATGCTATCTATATTTTATTTTTCTAACTATGACAGTAAAAAAAAGAGGTGAATACAAGTTGAATAGTACTTTGCAAAGAGTCCTTTATAATATCGATGCAAATATTAAAAAACACAATGAGTTTGTGGACAATATGTCGCCGTTGACTTTTGATTTCAACTTTGACTATTCGTTTTATTCAAAAAAATTTGATAAAAAATATATATTTTGTTATAATTTGACTAATCATTAGAGTTATTTGAATCTCAACTTAAATTTTTACATATTTAAACTAATTTTTTAATAAAACAAAAAGTCAAAGTTCAGATTAAAAATCAATATCGATATCAATTTAAAAATAGAGAGAGTATGCTATTATTACTTTACTGATCTACTTTCCAAAGAGGAATTTAATAATAGTCAGAAAAATAAATGGCTTAGACGGGCTCTTTCCTTCTGTGGTGGCCACAACATGGAACCTTTCCATTCGGTCGTCTGCAGCTCAATCAGACCGCCAGTAGCCACACTCGGGTCAGAAACTTCCAATGATTCGTTGTTCGATTGGAATCGCCGTGACTCGTGGGCCCACACCGGCCCCTACTCTTCCTTCATCTATTCCTGGCTAAGTGGACCGGACTAAATGGGTCGACACAAAACCCAATCGTTTTGGTCCGACACGAGCACAGCCCGACACGATATGTGGTCGGGTCGAGCCGGATCGAAGCACGACAATGTTTGTTTCTGAGCCTAAGTGCAGGTTCATTGGCACGGCACAGGCACAGCACATTTAAGCAGCTCGACTAGGCACGACACCAGGCCCGTTTAGCCTGTTAGCCTCGGTACAACACGACACGGCCTGATAGATTCGTAAAACTTTTATTTGTAATTTAACATGTAATTTGATTAAATTATATAATTATTTTTCAGTAATTTTTCAAGACAAAAATAAAATTTATTTTTATTTCGGACTCTTAGATCAGCACGACACGGTACAACCCGACAGGCCCACCGATGTGACACGGCCCGTCTAAAAACATCCGAACGGTGGTGCTTGAGATTAAGCCAGCGGCCCGTGGACGGCACGATCCAATTATTTAGGGGCCGTGCCGGGCGGCCTTGAATAAAGCACGAGCTCGGCCAGGCGCGGGCCGTGCCCGTTGACCAGCTATAGTTGCATCTGGGAGCCATGGGCCCCACCTTAGCCGATCGAACTGAAGGCCAAACAGTGGGCCCGCACCCATTACGTCAGCACCTCCCCCCATCTCCCCTGTATATAAACTCTGCCCGACCTCCCGCTCCCAGCACAACAAGATCTGCCAAGCTCCTGTTGCGAGAAAGGAACCATGTCGGGGGTGTGGGTGTTCGAGGACGGTATGGTGCGGCGCGCCGACAGCGACCCGCCGAGCAGCGGCCGCGGTGGCGCCGGCGGCGGCGGCGGGCGGCCGGGCAAGGTGCTGATCCACGTGCCGAGCGGCGAGGTGGTGACCTCGTACGAGGTGCTGGAGAGGCGGCTCCGCGAGCTCGGGTGGGAGCCGTACCTCTACGACCCCTGCCTGCTGCAGTTCCACCAGCGCTCCACCGTGCACCTCATCTCCGTGCCGCGCGACTTCGCACGCCTCAAGCTCGTCCACATGTACGACGTCGTCGTCAAGACGCGCAACGTCTTCGAGGTCCGCGACGCCGCCGCCACCGCGTGATCGCCGCCGCCGGCAATCGACCTCTGCCGGCCTACAAGGAGCCGTATTTCGTACGTACGTGCCTATGTATTGTATGTTTGTGCGACTGAGTGCATGCGATTTGGCGGCGCGGGCGTTGCCGACTAGCTTTGCATGAACTCCAATCACGTAATTTGGCGCCGCTTGGATCGCCCTGAAGTTTGCTCCGTTCCCTATGCATATACTTCTGGTTTTGCGGATGGTTTTATTTTTTCCTCATAAAAACTGGTTTGTAACTGTAATTTTAGTCGATTTGCTATGGGTGTGTAATTTTAATCGATTTGCTATGGGTGTGTACGGTTTGCTAGAGCTTGATCAACGGTCGATTTTTGGGGAGAATTGATGATGGTTATATTGCTGAGTGAGGAATAATGGAGAAATAAATGTTTTTATGGATATGTTTTGGAGCCCCTTATTGCTTTTATTATATTCAAGTGTCATTTGTTTTCATTCCTTTCTATACTAAGTCTACTCACTTCCAACATTTTTCAATCATATCTAATGCAAATATTTTTATTTAAATAGTATTGAAAAGGAACGATTGGATAAATGAAATGATAGCATCTTCACTGTTATCTCTAAGCTTCGATCGTATATTCATGAAGTCAACAGGGAAATGGATGACAGCTACCATCCATATATGTTGGATGCATATATAGGTTGGTGCCTACTGTGTATGTATAGATAGAACAATGTCGATTCCACATTTGCTTCTATAATTTTTGGCGATAGTGACATTAGAATATCAGAGCATATTTCCCATAAAACTGCCAATAATATTGGAA
>BCLG01005470.1:13090-25689 GCA_001602295.1 Zoysia matrella | reverse complement strand
ATGATAGCCATCTGGATGTGGTACGTGGCCTTGTCGAACACCGAGGACAGCACGTGCTCCGTGGTGTCCGGTGCCGGCGCGCACGCCGGGTAGGACGGTTTCACGAGCTTGGAGCTCACCACCTTCACCTCCATGGCGATCCAAACGTAGTACCGTCGGATAGGTATGTAACCAAAACGACTCGCGTGTGTCCGTTCGCCGGCCCGCGCTCGCTCGATCACAGAACACTGGTCAGTGAAGTAGCGATTAAGCCGTGCCAGGATCAATTGAGGGAGTACTTAGTAGACTGGCCACTGGCTAGCTAAGACGGCAGTTGGCATGCAGGATTGTTCGATCATTCGCGCTGCAGCTAGCTAGCTTTTGTTCTGCTTTGCGCCCCCGCCTCTTGCTCGCGGCCCGTGACTAGCTACGCCGCGCTCTATTAGTAGGCAACTAGCGAGCGCGGGATCGGGAGTTGGTGGAGATCGAAGCCGCCACTGTACCGTGCCATTGACTTAACCTTTTGTTGCTTCGATCGGTCGAGACCTGTCCGGCGGTGTTACTCATTGGATTCATCCGTGATGCATGGCCTGACATGGTAAGTACGCTGCCGTGCACGTACTGTACGTACTCATTAACTAGATAGTCCAGGCTACAGCTCTAAGAGATCTGTCCGTGACACTGAGGATGAGCAACAAGACGAGGTTGCTACAGTAACGTGTGGAAACTTTAGATGGGGTGTGAGTCCGACGAAGACGGGTGAGCGAGCGCGCGAGGTGGAAACTTGCCGCGAGACCACGGGGCCCAACACGTATCCTTCAGGCTAATGAAGTGCGCTACGTAGCACTCCATGTGGGCATCCTCCTCGCTGATGTGCATACGGCCGTCTGCCGACATGGTTTCTAACGCTAGTTTGCCTTTGGTAGTAATACTTGAAAACGACGCCACTGCGTTGGCAAGTCAAGGTCCTACTGAATCGGCGCGCATCGATCTAGGGACTAGGGCCACCAAAGAGCATCCATGTGACCATGCTTGGTGAATCCAAAAGGTATTCAAGCAGAGCACTGACGTTTCTTGTTTTTTTCTTTTTTTTATTTAAACACATGGGACAGACTTAAAGATTTTCAAAACCGAAAAACCAGTTTGGTTTTACGTTTTCCGCTGAAATTGGTCCAGTTTAATCAGAGGACAAAATTTGAAAAATCCAAAAATTCGGTCAAACGAATTGGTAAACTAGATGAAAATTGGTCAAACTAATTTGGTTTCAAATTTTAAAAATTCAAAATTGGAAAAACTAGTCAGTAACCAAAAAACTGAGTAGCTTTCACTCTGAACCCTGTTTTGTTTACATTTAATCTGTTTTTACAGTTCACTGTAATAATTATTTTGTTTTCGTGAAAACCACTCAAACTGGTGCTGAGTTCAAACAAAAAAAACCCTGGATAGACCATCTCGTTTGCATTTTATTAGTACTGACAATTTAACAGAAGATACAGAGCCGACCCGAAGGGGAGGGCAGACAGGGCGGTTGCCCAGGCCCCGAGTTAGAGGGGGCCTCTCAACATGGTAATACGGTATATATATATATGTATATAGATTATATAAATTACATTTTGATGGCTGTTTCAGTTTGAATAAGCTCCACATACCACCATTCAAACTATTTTTCTTTTTCTATCTAATGGGTTAGATCTACTATATAAACAAGTAACGAGTATATAAATTGTGAAGTCTAAAACAATGCTACTACAATTAGAAATGTAAGTAAAACCTAAAAGCTACTCATATTGCCGTAATATAACCGCACACGGTACCAGTACATGATCATAGAAAAGATGGTGATTATTGATAATATGTAGTTGATCCATGAGAAATAAAAGCCCCAATTTTAGCTTCGCCGTGGACCCTGAAATCTCAGACCGGCACTGAGAAGGTATCGCGGCGCCCGTGTGTAACTAGCCATGTCCGTATTAGACAGGCGGCCACTTTGTCAGGAGAAATGTCAATATGCCTTGAGGATGCGCGCCTCAAATTCTCAACCAGATACAGGTAGTAGTATACGGAGTAGCTGCGAACAACCCAAACTATATTGAAATTCAACTTTTTAGAATTTAGATCTATTCATACTGATCGGAGTGGTTGAGACATCGTACTACGTACTATGTGGGAGTAAAATAACTTATTCTTGGTAGTGTTCAACAAGTTCTTTTATTCGGCCTCACTAATCTAATAATATGTGCAAAGTTCTTATGAATCATCTAAGGAAAGCATTACTTTGTTTTTAAATGATATCATTAGAACAATGATTCTAGTTAAAAAAATAAAATAAAACTACTATCCTACCCACAATAATTTGGGAACGGAGGATAAATCTAATGTGTGAACGAATTAGGAATACACTACCAGCATATTTTCTGTCGTTCCTCTGTTTTTTTTAAACCTTACAAACTCTTACGTTTGATGACCTCTCAACTAATGGTGCTGGCAAACTGAGCAGCTCAGCTGATTAGGTTCTTCCCGGTTGAAACCTATCAACTTCGGTTTGAATCTTGGACAAAAATGTTTCGTGCAGGGGCAAGATGCCCCCCCCCCCCCCCACACACACACAACCCCCAAATTATAGCAGATATATATGTACTGATCAGAGTTGTTGAGACATCATATAGTGGGAGTAAATTTAATTTATTCTTGTCAATGTTCAACGACTTGTTTTGTTCGTTCTCGCTAATCTAATAATATATGCAAAGTTCTTATGCAGTATGTAAGTAGAAACATTAGGTTTGTCTACAAAAAAAATTACTCCTTCCTTTTTAAATGACATAATTAGAACAATCATTCTAGTTCAAAAATGAATTAAAACTATTGCCCTAACTCCAATAGTTTGAGAATGGAGGAGTTTTTTTTTTTGTCTATTAAGGGAATACGCTACCAGCATATTTGCATTGTTGCTTGCTGTTTTGTTTTTCTGAAACCTTACAGACTCTTGCGGTTGACGAACTCTAAACTAATGGTGCTGGAAAAATAAGCATAGCTCAGCTAGTTAGGTTCTTGCTGGTGGAACCTACCAACTCGGGTTCGAGTACCCTTGAACAAAAAAATGCTTATGGATCCATCTGTAGATTAGGAATGTTGTCAACTTAAATTTGGACGTTTTGTGTAGTATGGGCAGCCTTTTTTTAGATCTATACGTACTGATCTGAGTTGTTTAGACACAGTATTGTGGGAGTAAATAACTTTTCTTGTTAGTGTTCAACGAGTTCTTTTTTTTGGCTTACTAATCTAATAATATGTGCAGAGTTCTTATGAAGTACTCCCTCCGTTACTGACTAAAACGTCAATAATTCTAGACCGGATGTGGTATCTAAGTATGACGTTTATTTTTCTTCCAAAGGAAGACAATGATATTGGCAGAACAATAGTTCTAGTTTAAAAAATAAACTAAAACATATTATCCTAACCGCAATAATTTAAAAAAATATCAGCATTTTTTGTCTATAAAGGAATACACTACCAGCTAGCGCTGTATATTGCGGCATTCCTCGTTGGTTTTTTTCTCTAAACCTTACAAACTTACGGTTGACGAACTCTGAACTAATGATGTTGGCAAACTGAGCTATGCTCAATTGGTTGGGTTCTTACGGAAGAAACCTACCAACTCGGGTAGTCTTTTGTCGAGATAAAAGAAAAAAAGAAGCTACTATACAGCCTAAATGGTGATGAAGCATTGGCCATGAATGCATGCATGCTAGCTTTGATGCTCATTATCCATGAATAACTAAGTTGATTATCTGAGTTTCTGCTATATTTCGAAAGCATAAACTAAGGATGCTGATCCGTGAATGCACATTTCTTCCTTTTATTTGTTTCGAATCGTCGGTGCGGCACATGACAGCTCGCCGGCCCGCCAGAAGTGTCGAGTCTTGTCGCAGTTCTGGTTAAAGTTGCTTAACATGTTGTGCAACATTATCTCTGCTCTCCACGAGCTGATCTCCATCTTTTCGAGCTAAAAGTCTTAACGTGCTCTAGATAGCATAGATCCATTGATCAATGATGGATGGTTGGTGGCTTATCCGGAACAGAAGTAAGACATCGGTTTATGGTGGTTTTGGGCGTGATTGGTTTCTTCCCGACGCAGCCTGTCCCGTCCAAGCTATGCAGGTTCACACGGCCTAGGTTGGATAGCTGCAGTGCTAGTTTGTTTGCTTCCTTCCCGTATTCATCCGGCCATGCGCAAGAGAGAAATTGTTCGGCGGGCAGCATGTCCCGTATCACTCCTCTTCACCCATGGCCCCCTCCTATTTTTCCATTGTTTGATAAAGAAAAGGATTGTTTTGATAGCTCCACTCTACGATAAAAGTTCCATCTGGTGGTGATGGCTTTTCTGCCATCTCACCATCTCAGCCGTCCAATTCGGATCGGACGATTCCGCTCCGTCCTCTGATTTGCGCCGACAGGTGGGGCCCCGAGCTCCTCTCCTCGCTTGCCCCAGCGGACGCGAGCAGCGACCGCAATGCTGCGCCGCCCTCTGCCCTGAGTCCTGACTCGCAGCCGTCGAGCACTGGCCTCAACGCGTGCGAATGGACAAGTGGGGGCGCAGGCACCGGTGCAGCAGCAGGTGCGATGTCGGTGCCACCCGTGCCGAGGTCATCAAATCCGCTCACCTCTCGCCTTCCATTCGCGCTTTCTGTCTATGATTCTTCTTCTTCTCACCTCTTCATGCTCTCCGCCGCTGCCGCACAATCCATCGCCGGAGATTGAGGATATCATCAGGATTCATCACCAAGCTACTTCCCGTGCTATTTTAGTTCTCCACCCTCTTTTTCAGCTCTGGATTTACTCTGTTTGTGTTCTTTGCGGTTTAGATCTAGACGAGGAGAGGTGGTTGGAAAAGCTCAAGCTGTCAAGTGTTGTCGTGGAAGATCCATGCAGCAGTGAGCAGTCTGTGTTTGGCATCGCCGGAGATTGCGGCGTACTTGTTTCTGCTAAAACTAGGAGCCAGGCTAACGGCATCAGAGTGCCTGATACTTCTCTTGTAAACAAAGGCGTTGGTCCTTCTGATTTATTTTTTTTGAAAGCTTGTCCTTAATTGATTTAGGCTTCAAGTGTTCGTAGTTGCATTTTATTCTATAAATTTGGGCAGCTTTTTTTTTCTTCAAAATCAATTTCGTTTACCCGTAGAATGCGTTATAAATATGTGAACTCTAGGGAACCAAATTATTTCAGTTAGATTGCATATATTTCTATTGAACATTTCAATCGCTGTTTAGATCCCAGGAATGCCACTTGTTCTGATATCTGATGCACTTACGGCGTTCTGCTGAAATGCCATAATGGACGTGAAAAACTGAAAGCACCATACGTCCAGACAATAATCTGAAAATGCTAACTTGGTGTGTTTAGTTACAGTATTTTCAGTGATGATAGATATTCATGTCGGAAGAATAAGACAAAGCAGAAAAGAAGAGGGAATCATCTGATAAGCCAATTTAAAAGGATATGTTTTCCAAGTATTATGGGAGTTCTTAGTAAGTTTATTCAGGCCTCTTATTCTAACCTATTTTTTTCTATTTTGGCAGCTAACAAACCTCCAGACAATTGGTTTGATCTAAAAGTGAGCATACATGCCTATGTAACCGTTTTACCTGATGATTTCACAGTCGAGGTGGTAAATTACTTGCATCAACTAATTCTGTAGGCACAATTCATTCCCACTTTGGTAGCTCATTTCGTTGACTAGCTGGTTATTCTTAGAAAAAAAAATACTTGGTTTGATGCTGTATTTCTTTGCAGATTGCGGAATTATTTTCCAAGTGCGGGATAATAAAGGAGGTATGCGTGTAGCTGAATCAAATTAATCAGAAGTGTACATTATTGTTATTTCAAAAAAAAAAATCAAGTTCAATTTGGGAAAACAAAATAATTGAGTATAATACTTAATTACAGTACTAAAATGGTTACAAAATTGATCATGCTCTTGAATTACAATTGAGGGCTTATCTACTATTACCTGAGATGATGAAAAAGAATTCAGTTCTAAGACTTGGCATGACATCTAAAGAACAAGCAGATGCTATAGGGTCTTGCTCTGCAATTATCATAATTCCTTTTTTTAAACCATTGCGGAAGTCATTTTTCAGTTTGATCTCATTTGCTACCATATTATTTTAATCCCTCTGGCAAAAGAAATATAATTTTTAGGTGATTTTTGAAATAACATATGGATTTAGAATTACTATGAATACAGATTTTTCATATGTAGTTGGTAGAATTTCGAGTTACTGGGCATAGTGCTTTTGCAGTGGGGATATGGCTATGGAGCAGGAGCACCTTTCATAAGCGCGTCACAAGGTTACTGAGAAAATTGTAGTCATTGGGATATTCTTGTTAACGTGTCACACATTGTGGATTTTTAATTAAGGCTGCAGGAATTGAAGTTTTGAAAAGTATAATCAATCTGAATCCACTACCTTGATTCTAAATTGTACATTATAAACTCGTCACTGCACATACAATTTTAACATGTTCAAATTGATGAGTCGTCGGAGAGGTCGTCCCACGGCGAGGCGGCGGCGGTGAAGGGGTACTTGGTTTCCTAGATTCCAGACGAATCTACGAGCGAGCCGCATTTTTTGTTCCGTTGTGAAGCACGGACGTTGAACTAGTCTCTTCTTAAATCTCAATCAAACACTAATATGACTCTCTATTGGCCCCTCCTAACCTTTGTGTTGAGCTCCGCCACTGCTCTCACCTATGCAGCTAGTACGAGTGTCAGTGCATGCAATGAACCAGGCCCGGTAGAAACGAATCTTATTTTCATTTTCGTGGAGCCAACATCTGCAGCTGCGCCTGCACACGCAGGACAGGATCACAACTTCAATACAGTCAACCAAACATTAGTAGTTTTTTATGCCGAGAACCAGGCCGGCACCGCGTACAGCCATCCAATCGCTTGTGAACCCCGGCCGCAACCCTGCTGTAGTTGAAACTTGCCGGAAAAATCCATGGATTCAAATCAAGGCCCCCATCATGCATGATGGTCACAGGTTGGTGAGCGGATGGCGCGACGTTCGTGATGACACATGTCAACGCAGCATAGTTGTTCCTGTTAAGCTTCAATATGTACTAGTAGTAGTCATCTAATGCAAGGTTTAGTTGTAAATATACCCTCTGTTTGAATTATTATTGGTTAGTTTAAATTTGAACTGACGTAACTCGTAAGTATAAATTAGGAATGTGGTCGTTAGGTCTCGAACACATCTTGTAGAGCAGAAACATGCAACATCGCTGGGTACGGCCTACGGGTACAGATGAGAGTTGTTTAGACATACGTATGGCCGGATAAATAAAGTAACTTATTCGAATTTCTAATGCCATGTGCAGGTAAGTTCATATGAAGGTACTGTATTAATTTGCTTGCCTTTGTTTTATAAAAAATGAAATAATACTATTGTCCGCAGCCGAATATACTACCACGATATTCGAAAAGGAAAGAATACAATTGTCGGGTCTACGACCTCTGAACTAACGAGGTTGATCGGGGAGTGCGCATTTGCCCCGTTTTCATTTGAGTCGGCACTAGGTGTTCTGTGTACACAGCGTGCATATCAGCTCGCAGTCGCATCGCATCTCGGCCGACGGCCAGGTCTGCTTGAGGCTTTTACACAGCGTCGTCTACAACGCACGGGCTCGGACCGGCTCTGAGGCAGGCTCAGATAACTGATCGGACTGGGCTGTGTGTGCTGGCCCACGGGTCAGCTCCATAGTTCCTGTATGGTCCAGCTCTGTTCGTGTTGTATCATCGGACCCATCGAGCCAGGTTGACTGAAGCCCGGAAGAAAGAAAACTCTTTATTTTTTTAAAAAAATATTGAAAATAAATTATATAATATTTAAAATCTACTGTAAATGTTAAACATGGATAAATCAAAGTGCATGCATATTAATGTTAAATATCAAATCAAAGGCTAACAGGCCTACCAGGCTGGGCCGAGCTTGATGGACTAAGGGGTCTAGTACCGTGCCTAGTCGGGCTACTCCAAACGGGTTATACTCATGCTAACTCAGCTCTACATCTAGGCTCAGGCACGACCTATATTATGCCTCAGACCAATCCATTTAGCTCAGTTCACTTGGCCAAATATACATGGCACGATCGATTCTGAGTAGTAACAAAGTTGCTGACAGGTTGGGTCACTGCCTGAGTTCATGTGCTAGTGTTACGGCCATTATTTTCTTTTTTTTTGGCGAGACATTGATTTCAACTTGAAAAGTTAGCTGCTGCTAAGCGAGGGAATATAAAAGTTCAGATTTGCTTGCGCCGGGAAGTGGGCGACGGTGGCTAAGATGTGGGCTGGGCCACCATTTTCTGTCTAGCCCAGTACAACGCAACAATCAGGCCATGTCGGTCTCGCTCAAGTCCCTGTCCGCATGTGGCGTCGTCGTCGCGTCCGTCAATTACCATCCATCGTCGCCACCGCCAGGCTAACGAGATTCTATCAAGACAGTCATCGTATCGTAACATCCTTGTCCCGCTGCCCTCTGTTTTTCCGTGGGAGCGCGAGCCACGGTCGTTGGAGGCTTCGGCGGCGTCTTGACTGGGCTGCAGTGGAGGCCACGTACGACGACTTTGATCGTCTGGTCTGGTCTGGTCTAAGTGCGTAGAGTAGATGGCGGCTTTTCGCCTACCTTCGCATTTAGGTGCAGGACGACTGGGCTCGACAATGCTCGGCAGCCTCCACCAACCTCTTCTCCCTAACTGTTGACACTAAAAAATCACAGACTCAAGTATCCGACGAGTTCTCTCATGTTCGAGCACTTAATTCATCGAAGTATCTAACATATTGTCAGAGTGTCCGGTGAGCCTTCTCGAGTTTGGACATTTAACCCATCGGAGTGTCCGACACGTTGTCGAAGTATCCGGTGAGCCCTCTCTGAGTTCTCGGAATTACACGACGTGTGAGCGGTGTGTTGACCCGAATCCGATTTTGACGTCAACACTAACATTTTTATTTGGTATTCTAACTCTGATGATAGAAATTAGTAGTACTACTCAAGTAAACAAAAATATGGTGTATGGTAAGAGGAGGTGAAAGGTGAAGATAGCGAGAAGAGAGAAAATATATATTAAAAAGAGAAAAATATATATTAGAAATTGAGAATGACAAATGTTAGATAACAAAAGTAAACGGAGGAAGTATGTGTTCTGCCCTTTTTGTTTTTCTTTGAGTATGTAATAGCCCTATATAGTTTTACATCTTCAAAACTGAAGAGTCACGCCCTTAATCCGACCCATCTGGATGCAATCAAGCATCTAAAAAACTAATAAAACCGCAGAAGAAAATAATAAAAATAAAAGACTTCGGTTCCGTGTGGCCTTAGGTGACAGCAGCCGCAAACAAAGCCTTGTCCTAGACTACCAGCCGCGTACGGAATAATGAACGAAGCCTTAGCTTACGTCACAACCAAATAATCACCTCGCAATGAAATAAACCACCCCAACCTGCACCAACAGCAGCGCTGGTACGTGATGGCTATGTTTTTTTTGGATTTTTTTTCCCCTACCAGCGCCCACTGCCTGATTCAATTTTCCTCCTGCACCTGCACTGCAACTCTGTCCCCCTAATCCATGGAGTAGCAGCACTCCTTGAACGCCTCGAGGTCGTGCTGGAACACGGGCACGAAGGCGTCGACGCTGCCGTCGCCGATGTAGGACGGCACGAGGAACAGCATGCCCTCCGTCGGGAAGTAGGACGGCATGAAGTACGTCGGCGCACCGGCGCCGAAGTCGAGCTCGTAGAACGGGAACGTGAGCCAGCTGTCCACCTCCACGTTCGGGCACATCACGTCCTTGAGCACCGCGCTCGGCGCGAGGCCCTTCCTTTCCACGGCGCCGGAGCTCGCGAAGTCGATGAACGACCGGAAGTAGCTGCCGTCCACGCGGGCCACCTCGTCGTGGATCAGCTGCGCCGCGTGCTTCAGCGGCCGGTTCAGGAGCTCGGCCACCGTGGCGGTCGGGAACGCCCACAGGACGAGATTGCCGAAGTACTCCGCCGGGAGGCCGAGGCGGTGGCGGCCGTCGACAGAGAGCCGGATCGTGGAGGTCTCGTCGGGGTTGAGGCCCCGCGCGCGCGCCATGGTGCGCCACAGGTGGGCGAGGATGGTCTCGAACCGGCTGAAGGGCCGGCCGCGGCCCTCCGACGCCTTGCCGCGCAGCCCGGCGATGAAGGCCTTGGTGAAGTGCGCCTTGTGGATGACGATGTTCTCGACGCTCTCCCCGTGGCCGTGCTTCTCGCCGGGCGACGGGAGGTAGTACTCCCTGTTACCGTGGTCGAACTCGACGCATGGATCGGACCGCGGCCTGAATAGGCCCTTCTGGTGGTGCACGGGCGGCAGGCCGAGGGGAAGCCCCCTGGTGGCGCGGCCCCACGCCACGAGGAAGTTGCTGGTGGCGTGGCCGTCGGCCGCGACGTGGTTGGACGTGAACCCGACGGCCAGGGACCCGCACCGGAACCGGGTCAGCTGCAACAGCACCACCTCCTCGAGCTCCTGCTCCAGGTCCGGGTGCAGCCGCAGCAGCTCCGGCGTGGGCTTCGCCGGTGCCATGTCGACGAGGTCGCCGTCCACGGTGGCCTCCACGAGGCGCGCGCCGCGATCGTTCAGCAGCACCGCCGGCGTCCCGTCGGGGGCCTCGCCCAGCTGCCCCGCGAAGGCGCGGTACTGCGCGAGCACCGCCGCGAGGCCCTTCTCGATGGCCGCCGTGGACGGCGCCGGCGGCGGGAAGGCGTAGATGATCGCCATCTGCATCTGGTACGTGACCCTGTCGAAGACGGACAGCGGGATGTACTCGTCCGTCGCGGGGGCAGCCGCGCCGGCATTGTACGCGGGCTTGACGAGCTTGGAGCTCAGCACCTTAACCTCCATTTCCGCTGTTGTTTCGCCGACGGAGATGAAGCTTCAATTAGTTTGGCGCAGTGTAAGCTTGTCAGAGTTTGCAACAAGAGAGAAGTTGCCGAAGTCTGGATCGCACGTGACGCAGCTCGACCTAGCTCGTGTGTTGCTCAATGGCGCCTTGGGCTGTGTACGGTTTGCTGGTGTCGTGCCGTGGTGCTTAAATAGAAGAGCGCGGCGAGGATGCTAAGCGCGGGAAAGGGTTGGTGGATCATGGATGCGACGGTCCACTCAACGAAACTTTGAACTGACCGCCATGCCGTGGCTTCTGTACGTGTTTGACTGGTTCAAGCTGAGGTTTCCACTGTAATTAACAACGTGCCGAATGTAATAACAACCCCAAAAGCTGCGAGACCGTGCAGGAGCAACGAGCTTTCCTGCTCGGTTAGTTTAGTCCAAGGATAGTTAATTAAGTCGTCAACACTGTTCCAAATCCACTCGACAATCTTGGAGCTAGCAGAGGATGCATACATGATGCATGGTGAGTCAGGATTCATTTTCTATGCTTTTGTAGGGCAAACTTTGTTATATTCAATCTTATCTATTCATTATATAATCAACATTTCATGATTTAAGATTATTTTTTATTTAAATTTTATTAATCTATTTAAAAAGTAATACCATAAACCATACAGTCATTAGTCAACGTTGATTCTGTAACAAGTGTTTAGAATCAAGTATAACAAAGTTTGTTATACAGTAAAAAAAGCAGAAGATATGAATCCGGTGAGTCGTGCGTATACCAAATTACTCTGTTTCTGTCTCAGCGATATCACAAAGAGCTCCCAGCTTCTGATTCTCTGGATTCACTTCTGATTTGTGAAGTGATTCTGTGACTGAAAGTGATTCTCTTTGATTCTCTAGAATAAACTCTTAAAATCAGAACTGAGAATCACTTCACAGAATTAGAAAAAGATACTTTTTTCAGCTCTTATCTTTTTAGTTCATTTCAAAGAATCACTTCACAAATTCAGTCAAAATCACTTTTCTGAAAAACACAACGTTGTTCGGCAGAGCTCCCCTAATTCTACGTGAGAATCGAGAGTTGAGAGCTCTGCCAAAGAGCCCCTTAGTTACGGGTTAAAAGCAGCACGGCTAAATGGCCATGGAAGGTGAGACCACGTTCTGCTTTGCGGCCGTGCGTTCTTTGGGGAGCGAAAACCGGCGCGGCTGTGCACGGCCGTGAAAGGTGAGATCGCCGGGCTACTTTTTCGTTCGTCCACGTACGGCGGCCGCAACGAGGAAACCCCATATTCTTTGCCTACTTTTCCAGAGCACGTTTTGTTACAGAGTGAAGGTAGCCAGGGCGACGATCTGCATCTGCAGAATGTGGTCGCCAGGGCTATGAATCTAACGCAATGCGCACGAGCCTGATTGCCGGCAGTAGGTACTACAGGGCCGTGCGTGAAAGCATAACCAAAAGTTGAGATGCCAAACTACCAGTATTTGTTCAAGAAAAGGTTGAGAATTGAGACGCCAACAACCAAATGTCAACTTGTCAAGATATAGTCGATCTTGCAATATAGACCTGTTGTAAAGAATTCATGCCCATGCTTGATTTTGTACAAGCTCGTTTGAATCAGTTTTTTTTTAGAAAAATGAAAATAGTTTCTGGCCTCTGTATCATAATAATTGTTCAGCTTCGTCGCTGATGATAAGGGAAGAATAAAGGAC
>BCLG01005470.1:0-12990 GCA_001602295.1 Zoysia matrella | reverse complement strand
GAGTACAAGACATTAAATTTCCTAAATAACCTTTATATAAGGTTTATGTTATGAGTAATTACATGTTAGACAGCCTTTCTTTTAAGTCCGTAGCCCCACCCGCTACTCAATTTTGTCACTGACATGGTGCCTACTGCCACACATCACCAACAGTTGTGAGCCTCTCCCCACCACCCCCACACACACATGGAACCAGACTATTGACACTTGTTAGTGGGAAGTTGCTGATAGGTGGACCACTAAATAATAACATAGCCTTTTATGAAAATATTTTTTAAAATAAATCTAATTATATAATATTTATATTTCTAAACATAACAAATTTAAAATTATTTCTAATTTATAATCTTAATATTAAATGAAAAATATTATCCTAAACGACTTTTTGTTATACCAGAGGGAGTACTCCGTATTATTGACTCAAGCTTATTTTGTTGTGGTTGAGCTTTAGTTGCCATACCACAAACCACCCCGTTTCATCACTCCTTAGTAGTACAATGTGGAAGGCTTTATTAGCCGGCAAACTTCTTCCGCTCGATCCAAAGAAGATCGAGAGATGAGGTGAAGTGGAGAACAGGAAACGCTCATACTCATCCATTCGTGCAATGCACACACAAAGTCCACGAACTGATAAAGACGCACACATGAATACACGAAACGTAAAATGACACGTCCCGGAAATTCGATAAACAAACGAATAGATCGACGGAGACACGTAGATTTATTTGAGTATTTGATGGTAGCGTGTCTTTCATATCCTTGCCAATCATGATCACGATTAGGTGAAAAACACCGGCTGCCATTGTAGACGGCACACATGGATTGGTTGGTGAAATGGTGGCGCGGTGTATTCATGGGTTCGCATGCGCATGAAAGATAAAAATACTTCCTTCTTTCCAAAATATAAGCATTTTTAGGATTATTCAAAATCAAAATTTTATCACTTTGACCACAAACAACGAAGAATTAATGATGTTTTATCATATAAAAATTATATTTTTTAGATTCATCGTGAAATAAACTTTCGTAAAAAGTATTGTCGGGATCGTATACCTCGGGTCCGTATGATTCCGATCCAATTCGCAAAATCAGCAACGACAACGGCCCATTTCCTCGCGGACCACCCACCTTTCTTACCAGGCAACGGCCTGACCACTGACCCCTAGGTCGGGCAACCGTCTTACCAGTCCGACCCCCGAAACAGGCAACTGCCTCCAGCGATAGGCCCCTAACAATACAGCAGATTCTTGACAGTGTGCAGCAGGCGCTGTCTGCTGAGCAGTTAACGGAAAGCTAGCTTTGCCCCCTCTAACACTGGGCAAGGCGCAAAGATAAGGACGATGACATGATGACCTGACATACAAAAATCTTAGGGAATAAAAATTGAGATATTCGCGGCCTCACCTGTCAGGGAGCTGCATAGTTTTGTAGGCACCAAACCATTGTGACTCCGGTCTGGCTCCCTATATAAGGACAAGCTAAGAACATTAGACAACACGAGATACACTAAATAGACATATACCATACAGAGAGCCAGAAGTGATCGAGTAAGAGAACTGCCTCGTTGTAATCCTTATACGATCAAGCAATCCACCCATCCAATCTTGAATGTAGGATATTACGTCTCTGTGACGGCCAGAACCAAGCATAATCCTGTTGAGTCTTTCGTAGATTTGGTCACATCAGTGAGAAGTGAGCATAAATTCCTCTCTGTATACAAAAAATTTTACTGTGTCGGTGTACAAAATATCGACAGTTGACGCGCCAGGTAGGGGCCTGCATTGTTCATCGCTTCGTTTTCGCTGATGACTTCGATCTTCATCGTGGTGGGAGAGTCTTTATCTCTCGCCCTCGTTTTGAGAGTTTCATGTTCGCTATCGCTCGAGATGGCTGTTCATGGCGCGTCGTCGCCTACACCACCGGACAGGCCTCCCGCTTCGGGAGACTGAACTTCGTCGTCGACCGGGACAAAGAACTGCACCTTCACCACCTGTGCACCATACGCGCAACCCGACGTCGCCGCACCTGCCAAGAGCTGGGCTATGACCCGGCGCGTGAGTGCTTTATGCTCTACACGCAGAAGGGGCGTGAAGAGACGCAGCAAGGCCACACACCAACCACTGATCCATTGCTGCATCAAGAAGCGGCCAGCATCGTCGAGCAAGCTCTACGGCGCAAGACCACCGACGCCGACAAGGAGCAGCAAAACCCCCTTCCCGTGGGAGCGACTCTAACAACCGGTGAGGTCTGAGCCCACGGACGCATCGTCTACTAGCAGATCATGGCCGTCGGTACGCTGACCTTCGACCGACGGATCGAGAACGTAGCTGCGGCGGCCTACATCCTTGGGGAATCAATCATGCCCGAGAACCCCATGCTCAAAGAGACCCACGACCGTCTACGAGTCTACCTCAACACGACGCTCCAGCATCAAGATCCGGCCTGGCCCGCAGTCAGAAGTCTGAAATAGTCAACAACGCCACGCCGACGAGCACAACACGGTACACGAAAGCTAAGGTGGTCGTGGGCGAGCAGGCAAGATTCCTCTCCAAGAGCCGGTTCCATCCGAGATTGTCTCGGGCCCGACCAGGACGCACGACACACCATCCACGCCAGGCAGCAAGCAAGGAGCAACGGCTATGCCGAATCACACCGCGAGAGAACCCCTGAGTACTTCGATCAACGACGAGGCCGAGATCTGTCTCGGAGCCCTAACCCCGAGGGGGTCGGACCCAGAGCATTCGGGACGGACATCTGTCAAGCAAGATTTCCGCAACGCTTCCGTGTGCCGCCCAACATCATCAAGTACAACGATGAGACCCACTGGCTTGAAGACTATCGCCTCGTCTGCCGAGCAGGAGGGGTAGACGACCTGCTCGTAATACAATACATGCCACTGTTCCTGGCCGAGTCGACCAGGGGATGGCTTGAACACCTGCCGACTGGTTGCATCCACGACTGGTCTGACCTCCGGCGGATCTTCATCAGCAACTTTCAAGGGAGCTACACCCATCCAGGCAACACCTGGGACGTCAAGAATTGCAAACAGAAATCCAGCGAGTCACTTCAAGACTACATCCAGAGCTTCTCTCGCAAGCGCAACGAGCTATCTGATGTAAGCGATGCCGATGTCATCAATATCATCACCTGCGGTATGACTTTCAAAGCACTCGTCTACAAAGGGTGTAAAAATCCTCGCATGACCCGCGACCTGCTCGATATCGCCACCACCTTCGCCACAAGAAGAGATTGTTCAGGCTAACTTCGACAAGGACGGAGACAAGAGGGAGGAGAAAACCAGAACCAAACGCCGCTCCTTCATTCTCGCTATTATACCACAAACCACCCCGTTTCATCACTTCTTAGCAGTACAATGTGGAAGGCTTTATTAGCCGACAGGCGGCAAACTTCTTTCTCTCGATCTGAAGTGGAGAACAGGAAACGGTCGAGAGGAGGTGAAGTGGAGAACAGGAAACGCTCATACTCATACATTCATGCAATGCACACACAAAGTCCACGAACGGATAAAGACGCACAGATGAATACACGAAGCGTAAAATGACACGTCCAAGAAATTTGATAAACAAACGAATAGATCGACGGAGACGCGTAGATTTAATAGAGTATTTGATCGTAGCGTGTCTTTCATATCCTTGCCAATCATGATCACGATTAGGTTGAAAAACACCGGCGGCCATTGTTGAAAAACACATGGATTGGTTGGTGAAATGGTGGCGCGGATCCACGACTTCGCATGCTCGTGAAAGATAAAAAAATAAATAAAGTAGATCCAAAGCAGGCTCAAGATAGCATATAGGAGCAGTGTACTATATCGCGGCGCTTGAGAATAATGATGGACGCAAAAGTAATGGCGGTTGAGGGACTGTCTAATTAATTTAGTGGCTTATGCATGGACTCTTCTGTATCAGTGCTCGTGCAAGCTTTGATTAATCGGTGGCTGCGCTTGGATTAGCCAGAAAGCAAGATTAGGCGGCTGCGGAAAACCACGTCGGGTTCCATGAACTTTCGCGCATTCCGTCGGCAAACAGGCCGGAGCTCCGTCAAGACAGCTAGCTAGAGTTCATCTACCCTTTGCATTTTTTTTCCTTTTTCCTGGGTCAAAGCTGTATCTTTTAATTCGTAATATAATTTTCTTTTATAAATTAAATTTGGATAAAAAACTTTATTGTTCAATACGTAGTAGTTTAAACATGCAAATCATTTGTTTTTTTTTGTGATGGAACATGTCGATCCAGGATTGAGTTTTTGACTTCATGTCGATGCCCTCACATTTGCATGTATAATTATCTTTTTAATGATATACTCCTACTGCTACATAAAAAGATATACATTCGAGAATAACGTGTCGATGGTTATTTCGTCAACATCAGTCTATTGACCCAATATATTTTAGACCATATATTCATTTGTGGTACGATGCGGGGGTGCCCACGTACGCGTTCAGGGTCAGGGTGATTGTGCATGGACGATACGAGCATCTGAGACTAGTTTTATTTTGTTATAATAATTTTTGAAACATCATGAAAAATTGACCAATTTGTTTGTCTACCCTCTTTTGTCTACACAAATAAAGTTAAGCTGCTCAGTCTTATCTCAACGAGTCCTAATTAAAAGATATTAGAGTCGAACATAATTTTCTGAACTCGCGAGAACTTGGTACACGATTCCGTCAACAAACAACAACTCAGTAATTCACATTGTGATATGATAGATTGGAATCAAATTTTCTTTTCCGGATCCTCCTCTCCAGAGAAGACAAATGTTCTCTCGTCAGGTTTAGCATGTGGTGCAGCAATATACAGCCAATCACGGGCGTATCACTCTCTGGCGGGGAAAAAAAAAGAAATGGTATACGCACTATTATTGCAAATACTCACTCCAATTTTAAAATATTAACACCATTGACTTTTAACATCAACTTTGATCATTCATTTTATTTAAAAAATTTATTCAAATATGTAAACTTTTATTATTATTTGATTTATCATTAGTGAAATTTAGATCACAACTAATAATTTTATATATTGGAACAATTTTTTTGAATAAGAGAAATGGTTAAAATTGATGTCAAAACTCAACGGTGTTAATAATTTAAAACCAGAGGAAGTAATTAACAGTCTAGACAATCTGATTTTTCCCAAGCAGCCAATGCAAAGACTTCAACTAGCGTATAAAATGTTTACTTGAGTGATTTAGTCTCACAAGAAACCAAGTTAATTAACGCAAATACGACTTGAACTCCCACTGATTCCTACAAAGCTGACTCTTTCTGGTAGTAGCATGGATTCATCAGATCATGTAGACATCACATGGCCCCTATTAAGATTTACTCCGTAAGATAATCACACGTCTCCAGCTATGAATTCAACATGAGTAATGGAAATTATCTAGGCTTCACCCCAACTTATCTAGGCTGAAGAAGCGGAACATTGTAACACACTCCGGCCTTCCTCTGTTTTCATTCAACGCCGAGTCTTTCCCACCAACCATATGCAACACAGAAATCCAATTTGATGATCAACGGCGAATGCAACGACGTCTCTCGTTCCCGTGGACCGACGTGCCGTCCTCCACGGCCGCACGCAGCTTATGATTACCTCCTGCTGCTGCTGCGCTTCCTCGCCGCTGATCGAACCAGTCACCTGTTTCAACTCGGCCGGCAGGTGACGCTTCTTGGCCGGCCGGCGACCGCCGCCGCCAAGTCTGCCAGCTGCTTCCTCTGTTCCCACTCCATTGCTCTACCTAACCCCCCGGACGACGCGCACATGTTCCTCTCTCTGACTGGCGAACATTCCACGCGCGCGCCTGCAACTTGCTTCGCTTTCTTGTTGGACTCGGCGGACATTCTGTTGCAACGGACCTGCGAGACCGGGGTCAGCGGTCGTCGAGGTTGTGCCTGCCAGCCAGCCAGGGTGTGAATCCGTGCCGCTCTAGGAGTACTGGTGACGGAAACCGCGAGCGCGCGAGCTCGGTAACGGTCGCACGGATGGAATTCGTCCCGGGCCGAGGTTATTGACTATCAGTTGTCCACTTGCGTTGTCGGCTGCCAATTTTTCTATGTGGGAGTTTCAGCTTTTCCATTGGTTGCAGCAGTTTCCCGGGAACACGCGTCGATAGGTTCAGGGCAGGTGATGTCAAGTGCTACAAAGAGTAGTACTGTATTGTTTCTGAATGGGCCGCGCGTGGTCAAATCCGCAGATACGCATCTCGAACGAACCTGAACTTGTGACTAGCAGAATGTTGCATCGAAGACTAATATAATTACGAGTACTAAATTCCTTCACTCCAACTGCTCACTGTCAAAGTAAATAAAGCTTGAGTTAGTAGTACTTTTCAGCAAGCTATGTGTGGAAACACATCCTAGAGTGATAGAGTCAGGATAGTGTACCCAGAAGGTCTGCTTGTTACCGTTCAACCCTTTGATCCTGAACATCAGTATGCCCGAAGCGTCGATTATCCACCGAACCCGTTGATCACATTTTCGGCTCGTCTGGAACGAAGAATGCAGTGCATCGCCTCACGATTCATCACCTACCTCGGTCGTCTCTTCCAGACGGTCCCCTCAGGACGAAGGACGCGAGACTGGCACCATTGTTCCATGCTAATTAATTGATGCTAGTTTAGGTGAAATCAGCGATGTCGATTATGAATCGATTTCTGCACGCAACTAATCTCCGATCTACACGCATGTCGTCGCAGCCTTGTTAGAATGCACCAAAATTGTGATCCGCAGAAACGTAGTAGAGGAGGCAGAACAGTAGCGCCACGTACGGAGGAACACGCATGTGCATGCATACGCGGATGGAGACCCTGCCAATTAGAGGCCGTGGCCGTCGAATCATTGTGCGAGATCATGGAACTGCGACCTGGTGGCCAGGCGGCACGGAACAGAGCGGATGAAAGTCCTGTTGCTCCGGCGCCACCCACCCCCTTTCCTTTTAAATTCTCTCCTGGTATTGGATTCTCCTCTTCTGAATATGCTTCGTTGACGAGAGGTCCTTTTCCATCTTCCACGGGAGATTCTTGACCAAAAGACAAGACCGTTTCACTGGCGTCATGCGTTGCGTCTTAATCCCTCTGTTCTGAAACTATTATCGCAGATGACAACAATTTCAAAATGGATGAAACTTATACCAAGTTGAGCTAATCTCTGTTTTTTTTTTCAAAAGTGAGAGGTGAATTAATGAAAGCACAATATTGTTCTGTACAGACATGACTAACAACTCCAGTGGCCGGCAGTAGGTACGTTTAAACAAGCGACTAAATTGCCCGCCGAGGGACATCGAGTCTCCTCGCCACAAACTTCTTAATCGATGCACAACGACACATTTGGAGGTCCCCATTTATGCGATGATTGACATCATGACAGAGCAGTGAAGTTCCCATTCAATAAAACCTCATGGCTTATACTTGTTAATTACTCCATTTATCCCATTTGAAGCTTATTTCTAAAATTTGTTGATTGTGACTTTGACCAGTGATTTATATGAATTTAATTGATTTTAATAATATTTAAAATTTTACTCTCTCTGGTGTCAAAAAAAATCATTTGGGCAATGACATGGTCTTGAAAAAGCATAACTTTAACCCTTATTTTTTATAAATATATACTTTTTAAAGTATTTTTAAGATAAATCTAAGCATATGGTTTTTCACATTTCTAAACTCAAATAAATTTAAAATTATTTGTAATTTGTATTTTCAATGTTTGATCAAAACATTGTCTAAAACAACGTCATTTTTTTCCACCGAAGGGAGTAAATTATGAATTTTTCATGATGAATTTGGAAATATAAATCTTATATTAATGAAATAAAAATAAATTCATATAATTATCGATCAAAGACATGGTCAACTAATTTTAGAAACAAACTTCAAATGGAACGCAGGGAGTATTAGCAATAGCAATAGGGTTGGATACTTGGATGTCGCGATCCAGCTCGACTTCTGTTTTTTAGCTCGACTTGGTCAGCTTATTTGCATAATGAGCTGGCTGGCACGTTAATGAACTGAGCTAGTAAACTGGCTCGACTTGAATCGTTAAACTTCCGAGTCAGCTTGTTATGGCTCGTGAAATGGTCATAAAAATGACCGACATGAAAATATAAAATTTCTATGTAATTACTACTTGCTCCCTCCGTCCCACTTGTGATTTTTGGTGTGGCACGAGAATTAAAAATTGGTAGAAAAGTTGAAATATGCTAAAAATAAAGAAGAGAGAGATAGAGATTTATCGAGAATAGAGAAATATGTATTGAAAAATAAAAATGACAAATAAAAGAAGAAAACTTGTGAACTTATTACAAATAAATGAGGACGGAGAGAGTATATGTTACGATACGAATAATCTTAGTTGTGCTTCAAATAGCATTGAACATGACTTAAACGTAACTTTGTTAGACTTGAGATTTTTACCAGCTTGTCCTTTAAAATTAGGATAATTCAAGAAACAATGCTTGTTACATATTTCTTGCTTGGCCTTGTAGATTCAGAAGATGGCTCTCGTTAGCTCCTTAACAAAAGCGAGATACTCCCCCCGTTCTCCCCCTGTTCTAAAATAGTATTTTTTAAGTTTAGTCGAAATCAAATTTTTATAACTTGAACCATTAATAATATAGAATTAATAATGTTCTATCATATAAAAATTATATTTTTTAAATTCAGCATTAAATAAACTTTCATAAAAAAATATATTTTTATACTAAAAATTACGTAGTTTTTTAATATTATTAGTAAAAGTTAAAAAAATTAACTTTATCTAAACTTAAAAATGCTTATATTTTGAAACGGAGGCAGTAAATATTTAGCTTGGCTGGTCAAAATATAATCAAGTCAGAGGCGAGCTGAGCCAACTTGTGAGCTACGGTAAGATTTTTCGTCGAGGCTAGCTAATTAGATCTGACTCGTTAAGGCTTTTGAGAAGCTTTACCCTTCAAATACAAAAAGAAGGAAGGCGCTTTGGAGAAGCTCTCCTCTCAGGACAAGAACGGACCACATTTCCAATGCATGTAGCAGCAAGAAGGTGCGTAAACAAACGTGCCAATTTGCAACAACAACACTATTATACATAGGGCCTTTGAAAGTTTGACTAGACCCTCCCATCACATATGCGTGGACCCAGGAAGAGTCCAGGAACCAACGACCGGGAAAGACGAAACGTTCGTCGCCTGTGTTGTTGAGGCCGTCGCCAAGCAAACTGCTGCAATCCTCTCCACCTAGCCCGGCCTGCCGCACCTGCCCCCGTGCGCCATCACAAGTTTCGCCGCTTTCCCGCGTGGCCACGTGCCCGCCCGCTCGTGGCTTTCTCGGGGCGTTAGCTAGTGCGCGTGGCGTCGCGCTGCGTGACCGATCGATTAATCTGACCGCGCAGCCGCTGCTGCCGGCGGCACCAAACCAGGTCGCCGTCGCGCTGCCCACCACCAACCAAACCCCTCTCCCCCGTGCACGCGTGAGCGCCTTCCACGCCGTAGCCGCGGGCGCGCTATATAAACGCGACCAGCTCGTCCCGGGCAACTCGCACACCACACAAAGAGAGCTCTCCGCACCGGGCGATCTCTCTTCTTGGCTCCAGAGACTTGGATTGCTTCTGATCGACTCTCAAACGAAACCTCGCAACCGGTAAGCAGCTGCTCATGCTCGACGATCGACACGTGAAGTCGTTGCCTTGTCAAACTAAACAATCCAACGTGCGTATATATATGTGTTCCGTTCAGTGCGCAATTGATGCTTGCGTGCATGCGTCGAAACTTTAGTTCTCTGTTTTTATTTTTTTGAGTGAAAAGTACGTCGGTGTTTTCTAACTCTTGGTTATTACCTGGCCCGCCATGCATGCTCAATGGCAATGTCCCGACTTTCACAGAATCTTCCTCTGTGTGAAGATAATCCTTTTTTTTAAGGCTGGTGGTGGAGCATCTAGAGGAACTAACTGTGCATTATTTTTTCTCTGCGTTGGATTTCAGGTAAAGCGCGCAGGCTCAAGTTAATTAAGCAAGGCTTCGTAATCATCCAGCGCCCGCAGTAGTGTTTGCCGCGTTATCGTCCTTAGCGTACCACTACCACATCATGGTTGGAGGCAGCCCCATGCAGGCGGTGCTCGTGGCTCCGGGCGTCAAGGACCGGAAGGTGCTCGCGTGCAAGCGCGACGCGCTCAAGGAGAAGGACGCGGTCACCGCGCTCATCCGCTCCATCGTCGCCAGCCCCGCGCAGCGCAGCGCCTTCAACGTCCTCGACCTCGCCAAGGTCGTCGACCTGTACCGGGCGTGGCGCCGCGCGCTCCCCGACGTGCGCCCCTGCTACGCCGTCAAGTGCAACCCGGAGCCGGCGATCCTGGGCGCGCTGGCCGCGCTCGGCGCGGGCTTCGACTGCGCCAGCCGCGCCGAGATCGAGGCCGTGCTCGCGCTCGGCGTGCAGCCGCGCAGCATTGTCTACGCCAACCCGTGCAAGCCCGAGGCGCACGTCGAGTATGCCGCGGCGGTGGGCGTCAACCTCACCACCTACGACTCCGAGGAGGAGGTGGTCAAGGTCAAGCGCTGCCACCCAGAGTGCGAGCTCCTGCTCCGCATCAAGGGCCCCGACGGCGGCGAGGCCAGGGTCGACCTGGGGACCAAGTACGGCGCGCACGCCGACGAGGTGCTGCCGCTCCTCTGCGCCGCGCAGCGCGCGGGGCTCAACGTGGCCGGCGTCTCCTTCCACGTCGGGAGCGGCGCGTCCCGCGTGGACGTGTACCGCGGGGCCATCAAGGCCGCGCGCGCCGTGTTCGACGCCGCCGCCGCCCTCGGCATGCCGCCCATGCGCGTCCTCGATATCGGCGGCGGTTTCACGGCCGGCGCCACGTTCGAAGAGGCAGCCGCGGTGATCAACGACGCGCTGGCGCAGCACTTCGGCGACCTGCCGTGCGTGGAGGTGATCGGCGAGCCCGGGAGGTACTTCGCGGAGAAGGCTGTCACGCTCGCCGCGCGCGTCATCGGGAAGCGCACGCGCGGCGAGGTGCGCGAGTACTGGATCGACGACGGCGTCTACGGCTCGCTCAACTGTATAATGATGGACCACTACGAGCCGCGCCCGAGGCCGCTGGCGAGCGCTCGTCCCGGCGAGACGACGTACACGTCGACGGTGTTCGGGCCCACGTGTGACTCGCTCGACACGGTGGTGACCGGTTACAAGCTACCGGAAATGAGCGTGGGCGACTGGCTCGTCTTTGACGACATGGGGGCCTATACCACGGCGGCCGGCTCTAAGTTTAACGGCTTCGATACCTCGGACATAAAGATCTACTTGGCGTACTCGAGCTGATCTAGCTCCAAGTAGATGGACGACGGCTCATCGATCTGGATTTTGTAATTTCAAAAAGGAAGTTGTACCTTTTTATGAGTGGTTGATTTATTGCCGTGATTTCTTTGATATAAATGTAAATTTGGTTACATTTATATTAGGGTTATATAATTTATTCATGACATTACAATTCTCCCATTTTGAAATATATCATTACAATTCGACTAATTAAAATCATACTACTACAATTACGATTGAGTTGGAAACATGCCATTTTCTATCCTTTGAACCCGTTTTTTAACCTTGTCCATGTACTGTATGGACAAACATACCCCTGTTTTCTTCCCTTAAACTTGCCTGTGTCGAATCGAACAACTCCTGCAGCCATTCTACCTTCTTTCCCCCTCCGTCCAAGAACCCAAAAATTAACTTGGCCATCCGGCAGCACCAGAAGGAATTGCGACCAGCAGCCAAACTCCGGCAGTAGGTGCGCACCTGGTCAAGTTGGGCGGCTGTCGTTGCACCCGCGAACCGTATTGTTAGCCGTAAATCAAATATGTGAGTTTTATAGAAACCCGTGAATCACATCGTTTGATAAAAAAAATATGCGGTCATTACAGAAATCTAAGAGTAATAACTTATCCACTTAATAACAATTTACCACTCTATTATTACATATACGTCTAATTTAATTTTAAAGTCATGATTTTTTACTTGTTTTAGTGAGATTAAAGTTGGACCCTGGAATTAAAATATCACGTTTATACTAAAATTTGTTAGAGAATATTCTAAATAATAGTAAGCAACTTCATACAAATTTGTATAAGTAGAAAAAACATAATAAAGTGGTGGGTTTTTACGGGTTGATTGCGGACGTACCGCTTGTCCAGTGAGCTTTGCGAGCGAATCATTATTAAGTCACGAAAAATATATCGTTGATCCACAAAAATCACTAACATAAAGTTTACGGAGCGAGTATATAAGTTTACGATAATACCCGCCCCTGAGCACCTGGACAGAAAGCAGACTAGCTGGACCAGGTGGCCGCAGTGAGGGCTACGAGGAGAACCTGCTGCTCCTGCTCCGGTGAGGTCGCTGGTGACAGGGAGGAGCTGTGCTGCTCGACCTGATCTGTTGTATGACAGTCCCACTAAAATAGTTCAAGTGGTATACTTTTATCTCTTAATAGGTAAAAGTAAAAATCAATCTCAACTGTTGAATTTTATAGATTTTAAAAATATCACATGCATCAGTTTCCAAAACTTTCTAATAATTTTATAAACTGATAGCTACAATAATTAATAATTATGGAAAGGTTTTTACCTTCTAGCAGATAAAAGATCATTTATTCATTGAGATTCATGCAAATGAACGCTCTATAATTATTTTGATCTATTATAGAATCTGCCTTATATAAGAACCGTTTTAAGGTAAACCAAATGTTGTTGATTCACCTCAAAGATAAAACATGTAGTTGTTGATTTATATAAAGAAACTAATTAATATCAGTTGTTAATGTGTCCTTAATTACCGTTTTCTTCCAAAACTCACTAATCATTTGATCTGTTTCAAAATTTGCCTTATATAATGAGAGTATTATACGATGTGGGATAGATATCTTTGAAAGGTTGAGTGCTTCTCGATGTATCTTTCCAAAATCTTGTTTAATTTTGATCAATAATTTTGAAGGAGCCGTAA
>BCLG01005468.1:0-25708 GCA_001602295.1 Zoysia matrella | reverse complement strand
CCAATTTGTACTCTATTGATAACATTGCCCAAAATGATTAGCACCAAAGAAAATAACACAAGATTCAATTTTATTTGGCCCATGAAATTCATATATGACCAATGATATTTTTTTGTCTAACTTATTATGACCGTTTCTATGGAGTATACCTCTGACAATTCTAAAATTCCAAATTAATTTGAGGTAACAACTGCACATTTGCTCATGTATTGATTGTTACAGGGTAACTAAGGCTGTTTCTTACCCAAGAGTGCGAGGGTATATTATGAAGAACTTAGAATCAATCCAACTATCCAATGGTCCCAAGGAAGAAATAATGTTTCCTTGTTTCCAGCAAGGTTCTGTGAAACAAAACAGTACTTTGAGGACTTTGTTGCATTTTTAAAATATTTCCATCATGTTGGTAGTTAGTGTAAGAACTGTAAAAAAAAAATATGCCAAATAGATATTTTCATCCTGATGCTAATGTCTTGAGTAGCTGCATTTTATCCTCTGTTTCTATCATTATTTTGAATTTGCAGGTATCATGGTCTTGTCTAATGTTTATTTTTCTATCAGGGTAGGGTATTTTAATCTTGTCCTACTCTACTTGCTGTCATTACAGTTATCCACGTGTTTGAAATTCCTGTTTGCTGTTACATGAATACCAATACAACATGGGGCTACCGTGTTCAGTTTGGAAACAAGTTTAATATACTTGAGTTTTTCTAATTCTACTCTTTAAGTATCTATTTTGTATAGCCTGAAAGTGATACTTCAATTTCATTAACACACTAAATCTTTAGTTCAAAATATATTTTTTTTGCCCAACATTGTCCATTAGGAGGGTGATCAGGGGCGGCAACCGCTGCGCCATCTTTCTAGTAAATCATGAAGCTCACATGGTGGTAACTAATGATACAAAGGTGGCAGCCTGTAGAGAGTTTGAAAGAATTTCAGAAGGATCGAGTAAAAGGAACTTACAGAGTGGATGTTGACATTCCTGCTGATGAGTGGATAAATATCACCAAGTTCTATGATGTCCTCATTTTCAACACAGGACATTGGTGAGTGTGTTTTCTAATTTTTTTATAGTTTATCTTTCAACGCACTGCTATCTTCATGTGGTCTATTCATACACTAGTAGAGGAGTGCAACAAATTTGTTTTTCTCATTTAGTTGGCACACTGAGATTGTTGAAAATTTCTTGCCATACTGAACTGACGATTAGCATTTAATTGAGTCATTATATGGGTGACGGGCTTCCCTTGTTATGTCAGAAGCAAAACCAGTGAATATTCATATAGAAGCTCTTTCAAAAATCCATTCAGTTGCTTCCACTAGTAACTGTTAATTTGTTACGTCAGAAGCAAAACCAGTGAATATTCATGTAGAAGCTCTTTCATAAATCCATTCAGCTGCTTCCGCTAGTAACTGTTAATTTCCTTCAAGGAGAAGTGCAATCTACCCTTTGTGTGCGCATTGTAACATACTAGAAGTTTTGATATAACTGACATGTTATTATTTTTTATCCCTCTGTACTTTTTTTTCTAAAAATGTAGTTAACAACTGTATCTGATCACAGCTTGATATTAATGAATAAAGCTCCTAAATCATTCTGCTACCACTGTAATGCTTAGAACACTTGTTCATATCAGGTGGGGCCCAGATAAGTTCCCAAAAGAGACACCCCTTGTTTTCTAAAAAGGAGGAAAGCCGATTGAACCTCCACTTGGCATACACGATGGACTGAAAGTAGTCCTCAGAAGTATGGCCTCTTATATTGAATGGGGAGGTTCCCAGAAAAACACTGAAGTTGTGGCGCGCACAATCCCCCAGGCACTTCCACGGAGGCGATTGGAATCAAAATGGCAGCTGCGTATTTGATAAAATTCTAGGAGATCATGAGGTACGACTCCAGAGGTTAAACTGTTTTGATTCAGACTATGCCTTTCAATATCGTGCTGCTGATTATTTTGAACAAAAACATTCTGCAGCTGGACTCATGGTTTGATCCACGGTTTGGGGGAGCGAACAAGGATGCAAGACTAGTGAATTCAGCAATTCAAGATGTGCTAGTTAGCGCACAGATATTCAGTTGTTGAACCTGACTTATATGAGCGAGTTCCGCTCTGATGCCCATCCAGCTATCTGGCTCGGAAAGAAGGACGCTGTGGCTGTTTGGGGGCAGGACTGCATGCATTGGTGCCTGCCTGGCGTGCCGGACACCTGGGGTTGACATATTGGCTGCACAAATCTTGCATTACTTAAAGCAGGGAAAAGGTTGATTACTGAAGTTCCGACCACTGTACCACGGCCCACGGTTGTACAAATGCTGTGGAAGAAGGTAGCAGAAGAAACTCGCCTAGTTCTAGATGGCGTTCATCTGAAAATGAGGACAAGGAGATGTACAGATTTTTCACAGAGGATGAGATTATTCGGCCTTCCATCTTGAAGCCACTGGTACAACATGCTTTCAAGCTGTAGCAATTGAAATGATAAACTTGTCCATCGGCAAGCGAACTCTGCTATCAATTTGCACCCCTTTTTTATGTAAGTGCAGCGCATTGTGAATTCTGAGCACAGTTCATGGCTGCTGCTGATGTCGAATATTGCATCACTCTGTCTATTTTCGTCGCAGATTTGCAGTTCTCCTTTTTTTTTTTGATAATCTAGAAAAAAAGGATGTTTTGGCCATCTGTTTCAATGATACGTACGAAATTTTACAAATTATAATGGTATTTATCAAATTAGCTTCGTGTTTCCATCGGAAATGCCCGTCAAAAGCCCTGGACCCAAGTCACCCAACCCCACCCGTTTCTCTGTTTCTTCTTTCTTCTTCTCTCTCTCGCCCTTCCTCACGGCTTGTTTGTTGCTGCTCTCGGCAAGCGCGGGCACTTTCATCGCGAGATCTGCAGCCATCGGTGGCAATGGTGGCGCCGTACGACGAGCCGGCGTGGGCGGAGGAGGCGTCGCGGCGGGTCTGGGACGGCGCCGTGCCGCTCCAGGTCCACCTCCACGACGCCGACGTCACCGCGCTGCCCCCACCCCCTCCCTTCATGGTACTCTCCCCCTCTCACCGTCGTGTCGTCCTCGAAAGCCGCCCTGTCCATAATTAGGATCCACTCCGTAGATTGACAGCGCCGTACGAATTTCGATGCCATATTTCTAGAACCGCAATTGCTAGGGCAGGTAGGTTGTAGCCTTGTATCTACTCTCTCCGGTTTTAAATTATTGACACAGTTCACTTCTAACATCAACTTTGACTATTTGTTTTATTTAAAAAATTTGTTTCAATGTGTAAAATTATTAGTTGTGATTTAAATTTTATTAATGATAAATCAAATAATAACAAAATTTTACACATTTAAACAATTTTTTTTGAATAAAACGAATGGTCAAACTTGATATTAGAAGTCAACATTGTCAATATTTTAAAACCGTAGGGAGTATATCAGATCGATGGGTCATTGTGTTTGGATTCCAATTCTTTGGACGGTGGCTGGAGGTTCCACGGAACTTTAGGCGTTAGCTTCTTCTGTTTATCTAGCGCATAAGCACACATAGCTTAGGATGGAGTAGTTGAATGTCGAATGTGTGACTGGAATTAAACTTGATCCAAAGCGTGCTGTGCATCATATGCTCAATGAGATGACGAGGCCTGGTGTAAGTTGTAGCCAAGTCCAGTTACTTTTGCATTGTGTCTGGCATTGCTGTCTATTTGAGGTAAGTCCAATCGGATAATCGTTTGTGAGATGGTTCCTTGTTGTGTTTTGGCATCCTATGTGCAAATAGTTAAACACCATTTATTTCGATGGAAAGGCTAATATTTCAGTTCCCTGGAGTGTTCTCTTGTGTTAAAATAAAGAAATATAACATTTTGAATGGTCCATTTCCGCTTACTTTCATTTACGATCTTCTCTTCATTTGGGACAGACTTTAGGGCCAAGAATTGGGTACCTGCCCCTGTTGATACCAGTTATAAAGGCTCATTTCAGCAGCTCCCTCCCTCCTGGTGTTGACACTGTTTGGTTTGAGTACAAAGGGATGCCATTAAAATGGTACCTTTCTTATCTTCTTCAAAATTTCTGTTAATTGTCAATCTTCCTTTGGAGCTAAATAATGAGGAAATGTGTTACTAATTCTAGACTCTGATATTGCTACATGGCTCCATTTTTTTGTGGTTGTGCTTTTAGGTATGTGCCGATTGGAGTTCTTTTTGACCTTGTATGTGCAGATCCAGAAAGACCATGGAATCTAATAGTAAGGCCAGAATGTCTTTCCTACTCTTGTCTTTGATTTCTGTGTTATTAGCTCACCGTGTTCTCAAATATATGACGTTAGGAAAGATCGAACTATATAACCTGTCCTAACGTCATATAAATGAGAATGACGGGAGAGTATTTGTTTTCTATATAAGACGATTTTCTATTAAAGGTTTTTTACTTTAATGCGAGGATTGATGGATCATTATATTGTGCTTTGATAAATTTAGTTTATTGGAAACATTACTATAATTTACATCAATCCTAGCTGATGTTTCACGGCTGTGACATAAGTGTGGACCATGTTCTCAGGACCTAGCTGCCATGTTAGCCATTCAGCTCAGCAATGGGCTAATTAGATCAATGCAGGAACCTTTTCTACTGAGCTCACATTTGTAGTCCTTGCTTGCTACCAATTATTCATGTATTAATGTTTACGAGATGGGAGGGAGCTCATGCTCAAGTTACCATTTTTTTTTTTGGGTTTGGGGGGGGGGGGGGGTGCGCCGCTCTAGTTTTTCTGCTACTATATGGCACTTTCCTCAGTTATTTTAAGCAAATAACTTTTTGTATTAAACTGTAGGTTCATTTTAGGGGATATCCTGCTGATGTTTTATCACCATGTGAGCGTGATAGTGTGAAGTGGAGCTACATGAATTCCCTGAAAGAGGTTTGTTTTGAGACCACCGGTGTCCTGTTGCTTTCTTACAACAGCAAGGGTATTCACTGTATTTTTTTCTTATGCAGTCCACCTTCATCATTACTGGGAGCAGTAAGAGCGTGATGAATATGTCTCAGACTGATCAGCTTGCTCTGTGGGAATCTGTTATGAAAGGTATGCCTTCCAGAAACAATATTTCTATTTGATCAATAGATTCTTGGATGATCAAATGCTTAACTTAAACTACTCATAGCTTTTATTTTTTGTCACACTTTCAATAATTATTGTGGTATTTTGTATTAGGTAACTTGGATCAGTATAAGAATATCTGTGCCAAGCTTAAGATTGGACCATTTGAAGAAGATGGCTTATTACGAACACCATCTGCAGAGCACCAACTTCAGCAAAGTTCTGACGAGCCTGAATCTCCTGGATCTGGCAAACCATGTATGCTCTTTTGCATTGGACTTTTCACTACAGTTTGTTGTTGAAAAATTCTAGACCTACAATAAGTCGATATGATAATTCATATTTGCAGATTTTAATATTCACATTTATGGAGCATCAAACACATCTTTCATCAATTTGTATAACGATTGAGTGAGGTCATGTTATGATACATCTATCTGTTCTTCTGGCTCTAATAGTTATTCTCTGGTTAGGCAGGGTTCCTGTTCGTTTATACGTGCGTAATATAGAAGAAGACCTTGAGGATTTAGAAGATGCATCACCTCTTAGCAACTGGGAAAGTGTGTCATACATAAATCGGCCATTTGAGATTCGGAAGGCAGAAGGTATGTAGTAGTATAGTCAAACATTTATACCGTACTGAACAATGTTGTGTAGCAGCAGCTCTTTTTCTCAATATCTGGTTCACTCTGCGATGCAGGTAGCAGCTACATTACCCTGGAACATGCATTGAGAACGCTGCTTCCTGAGTTCTTCAGCTCGAAGTTCCCAGGTAGAGCTGGTAACAACTCTCTAGCCTTGGATGCAATGGATTCAGCTTCTGATGATTCTGCCACCGTCAACTCCACACAAAGTTCTCAGGAGGCAGAGTCAGCTTCAACAAATCTGCGAGAGGAAGATGTCGCCAAGAAAGCTAAAGTGAAGCTAGTAAGGGTGCAAGGCATTGAGCTGGACATGGACATCCCGTTCCTTTGGGTTGCCAATAACTTGAAGAACCCCGAATACTACCTCCATATTTGTGTGTATGTTGGCTCCAGAAAATAATACTAGCTCACATGAAATGTTAGATAACAGTAGGACTAGGAGTGGGTTCCAGAAATTGCTGGCTTGGTTCTTTGATTGGCTCGTTGACACTGTTAATCTTTGTACAGATACAAAAACGATAGCCTTTTTTGTGTTGGGATCGGATATTGAAAGTTGTTTCCAACTGGCAAAATGTTGTTTGCATTACATCTTGCCTTTCACGTAACTTTCGGTGGTACGTATGAAATTTTTACTACGAAGAAGAAAGAAATATGCAATGCATCATGATCTTTGAGTACCCTGACCAAAATGCGTTTTTGACTTGATTCTAAGAGTAATTCACGTGTTAACTAGTGCATCATGCTGATGGGCAGATCAAACACGTAATTTGTTTGCAATAAAATTCACCAGGGAAAACAATACCAAGATGATTCCAGATCAATAACTTCTTTCTTTTTTCTGACAGTAAATCACATTTTTTGAATCATATGTAGCAGTCAACTTCCACTCATACAATGGCCGCTTCGTCCTCGGATTACATTACAACGCCAAGGAAAAAGAGACAAACCATAATGAACATAACAGCGAGCTTGGTGACTCGCAAACTTTCAATTGCTGTTTCCCTGAGGGGTAGGTGTAGGTGTAGGTGTAGAAGAAGCAACAACATTGTGCTCCCAGTGCTCCACAAGCCTTTCGACAGGCACCTTGACCACATCACGGCGAACCCCAATATCCGATACAAGGCGCCCCATGCAGTACATGCCACCGGTGACGAGCGCCAGGCCTCCAGCACTGGTCGTCAAGAAACGCAGCGGCGACGAGGCCACCGCGCTGAAGGCCGCCGTCAGGGACGCGAGCTGCCCGCTGCGGCCAACACTGAAAGCAGTCTCCACCAGCAGTCCCGTCTTGCAGTATATGGCGAAGTCCTCGCAGTTGTTCTTGAAGAGGCAGTACATGCCGAAGCCGTTGTCGAGCAGGTAGCGAGCACGGTGGATGACAGCGTCGCAAGGGTCGGAGGCGGCCAGCGTGCAGGTTCCTCCCCGCGCTTTGGCGAGGAAGAAAGCAGGAGACACCGCGTAGTCGAAGAGGTAAAGGCTGCCCCCGTCCAGGAAGCAGTCGAGGCAGGACATGATGACTCCCTCGCGCCTCGTCAGGTGCCCACATTTCTGGCAGGGTGAGCCGTCCGTGGTTGCTGTTGGAGAAGAGGAAGAAGAGCTGAAAAGGAATCGATCCAGGAATGTTCCTGTTCCGATCTCGTGTCCAGCTGCTCTTGTGAAATGGATGACCATGCCATCTCCCCAATAGATCCCTGATAAGATAATGTATGTAATGTTACTAAGTGTAATTAATTCCATCATAACAGTAACGCTAATAATAATCCTCCAAGTAAGCAAGTTGATTGGAAGAATTAGAGTTATTAGGGTTCGAAATGAAATCCGAATTAATTAAGCTAACTAATTCCTTGTAAGATTGATTCAGACAAAGGGGGGCAAGCGGAGCATGGCAACGGGAAAGCATAGATAGATACCGTGGTGGGCGTAGATGTAGGCCGTCCGCCATGAGTAGATGTGATCCCCTGCCTTGACATCTTGCCGATCCACCCGGTTCGACAGCACCCCGACCATCGCCCCCCGCGAAGGCGACGGAGGTCACGGGAACGCTATCTCACCCCTAATCACGCCCCTCATTAGCTATCAATCGAGGTATAGAAGCAACAGATCCACGAAAGCATCTGTTTGCTTTGCTTTTGCGCGGGGGCTCGTTTGGTGACTTCGCGGCGAAGGAACGAGGAAGAAGATGACCGACTGACGCTCAGGGAGAAAGCTAGAGTACCCAATAGACTGAGCCCGCTCCAAGTCCAAGCCCAGCCCAATAGAAATTCAGTTGGGTTCACAACCAACCCGGCCTTGCATTTCTTGCAGCTTTGCCTCTCTTATTATTATTCACCTCAGAAAGCTGCGTACAAAAGTATAGACTCCCAGGATACATACACTCAATCATAGTAGATTTATTGATGTAGCCGAGGCCGGCACAGGGGATAAGTAATTCCCAGGGTTCAGAACAAAGCCGCAGCGCTAAGCATAAATTGATGCAGCTCTGCGTGTTCATGTTCATCTCAGAAAGAAAAGGGAAAAACTACGGGGAAGCACAATACTTCAAAAATCAAAGCGTCAGTATTACATTTACAGACACAAGGGGAGCACAGTACTTGTAAAAATCCAAGCATCACCATTACATTGACAGCACCAAGTGCAAATTCAAACAAAGTAAACAAGCTGACTACATCCTCCTAGTCTACTACTGCAGCCGCTGCAGGCCAACCCTTCATCAAAACCTGTAGGCGCTGAAATGCTTCACCCTGAACTTCCACTCTCCCTTGGCAGCATCGAACGATACAAACTCTGCTCCTTGCTCCTCCGCCTTCTTCACCAGCATCTCCTTGTACTTGTCCACCCTCGGACCCTCCCGGTACTGCTCACCAGTCTTCTTGTTCATGCACTTGATGTTCAGAAGGGTCACCTCTGCAGCTTTGTTCAGCCCCTCCCCCACCGGTGGTTTCTTGCTATCGTCCTTGTACACAATCACCTCCCGGTTATTGAACTCCACAATCGACTCCAGATCCAGGCCTCTCACATCTGTCTCCCCCAGGAACTTGATACTGCCGTAACCATGACGCCCAACAATAAAGTCCCTCACCCGACTACAGTAACCAGGCTCAGCACGTTCCTTAGCAGCAAGCTCCTCCAGACTAGGCTCCGTGAAGTAATCTGCATCTGGGAGCTTAGGCATCAGCCTCTCGATGGAAGCACTATTTGCATGCCGAGTAACAGCATCAGGCTCGTGGTAACTGCCATTTCCCACTGGAGAAGGCCTGCTTGGTGACATAGCAGCCTTACCACGCTCACTTTCTGTGGAAGCTCCTGCACAAAAACACAGCCAAAGAGTTTATACACCACAGAAATTGAGTCAAAAGAAACAATTACATAAACAGGTTTGCTTCAGTACTGTAATGACAGGACTTGCCTTTATACTTTTCCATATCAGATGAATCCTTAGGAGCCAACAACCTATCGATTCCACTCAGTGAAGGCCGCTGATCAATCGGACGGATTATCAAATTTCTTGGGTTCTCTCTAGGGATGAAAAAAGCATCCGCTTTTGGTGTTGCTGGGGATTCTTCATCGTCAGCGAAAAATGGAACCTACAAGGAGAAAAAAAAAATTGAGCCACATTCAATGCATTCTCATTCACAAGGTCCATGGTGATTCAAAGAAACAAAACTTGGCACACAAAATTAATGTATGTTTACAGGTCATTACCTTGCCATCAGATATCGGATTATATTTCCTTGGGTGCAGTTTTATCCTTCTCTGTGACAAGTGCCTAGGAACTACCATGGACAATGTTCTGCCTGGAAGAGGTTTCTCAGCAACCTGCAAGTCAGAAAAAAAAATTGCAATTGAACACAACCTTATGGAACTTCAGAATACCACATGTTGCAAATAGACAATCATCTTGGCATCTCGTTACCTCCGCTGTCCACCCACTCTATAAAATTAATTAGAAATACTAAAGAATAAATAAAACAGACCGGTAAACTTGATATCCCATACTGAACCGAAGGAGAGGACCCAGCGCTCCCAATGGACATCTGAGGTATTGCAGGAAGTGTACCATATGGATGGAAAATAGATGCAGGCTGCATAACCATATTGGACTGGATAGGAGTTCTGAGTCAAATATGCAACATGGACAAGTTAGAGGGACAATGTTAATAAGTCAAAACAAAAATATAATCTTATGTGTTCCCTAAACTAATTTGTAGTTTCTAAGGATAACTACAATTTCAATCAAAACCATGTTATGCAGGGATATTATTATCCTTCACTTTAATATAAACAATGAAAAAGGGTGAATGTAATGATGGATGTTTGAGAAGAGGCATGAGTTCATACGGCTGCATGATCGGGGCTTGACTTGTAGTGTTGGAAAAACCAGTTAATCCACCTATCAGACCTGCAGTGCATACATTTACGCAAAGTCCACATTAGTTTTCAAAGACAAATATAAGCAGAAGAATGATTTGGACACATGAAACAATGCTGACCTGGTTGAGCTGCAGGTTGGAAGGAGAACATGTTTGAAGTTTGAGCTGGGGTAGATTGCTGGAATGTCGGCTAAATTATTAGGAGCAAAAAGCAGCTTGTCAAAAAAAATGCAAATAAAAAATATCAAAAAAAGACAAGTACTATAAATAACTGTAACAAGATAGGAATTATTTTTACTACCAACATTATATAAATAAGAAGGTAGATAAGGGGCCTACTGTTGAAAAAGTCGAAGATCCACTGCCAAAAAGATTGGGTGTGTTGAATAGACCTCCAGAAGAGAAAGCTGGTGCAGTTGAAGGCTGTTGCATAAGTGTTGGGGAGGATTGAAATAATCCAGCAGATTGAGTGCTGGGTGTGGTGAATAGACTGCCAGTGCTGAATGGGCTTGGATTTGATGATGATGTGCCAAACAATGAAGATGACGCAAAAGAAGGATTTGTATTTGAAAACAAAGATGGCGAACTTGTTGGAAATACGGAACCACCTGTTTGTCCAAACAGTGTGGTATTAGTGGACGATGTGAATGGGTTCGAACTTTGAGCTGATGAAGTAATGAATGTGCTAGGAGAACCAAAGGTAGTTGAGGACTTAGCAAATGGATTGTTTGTTTGTGTCGATTGAAAAGGGTTCGGAGTAACTTGGTTAAATGAACTAGAAAAAGGATTTGGTTGTGAAGTCGGCTGTGGTACTGCTGCAGGAGTTCCAGAAGGGTTTGGTCCACCTGCGAGTTCAAAAATCACGAATCAGCTAAAAGGAGAAAGTAAATCCAATGATATGGCAATACATGATTAGTAGAGGGTATCAAATTGAGTGTTTTGATGATACATGGCATCTGAGAGAAACGCTCAAGCTACGTATGTAGAGATAGAAATAGAATAATTTAAAACTCAATTGTTACTTTGGTTGTTCCCAGTTCATACATAAGGAATCATATTAATAATTACATGAAATTAAAGAAATAATTAGAATATAAAAGGGGTTGCAATGTACTCAACACTCAAATGGCTTTCCTCACCTTTGTCTCCGCGCTGGTAATCTTCCCACCTCAATTCTTCATGACTCTTATCTTTGTATTCAGGCATGGCAGATATGGAATCGAGTTTAGCAGCAGGAGCGCCACTTGTAGCACTGTCAGCATCTGCTGTTTGAGCATATGGTTTTATTCTGCTTCCACCAGCTTGGTTACCAAATGGCGCTTGCCCAAAAGCTGGTGTTGCTGACTGTGAGCCTGAAACATAAAAAGCGAACAAAGAAATATGAGACAGTTTTTTTTACCCAAGAAAGATAAATTTTGAATTGGCCAGGATAAAAAAAATACTCCCTCCGGATTAAAATAATGATGTCGTTGAATTAACATCAACTTTAACCATTCACCTTATTCAAAAAAAAGGTATGATAAATATAACATGTTTTGTTATAATTAAATAAGGATGATAAATATAACATGTTTTGTTATAATTTGCTTTATCATTAGTGGTACTTAAAATATGGTCAATAATTTTACACATTTGAACAATTTTTTTGAATAAGACGAATAGTCAAAGTTGATGTTAGAAGCCAACGGTGACAATATTTTAAAACTGGAGGGAGTACATAATAAGAAAAAAGATATGTATAAAATTGTATTACTGAAGTAAGACAGAGAACAAGAATATGCAATGGCAACTACCATACGATATAGAATCAAAGACAAGTAGACAACAATGCAGCTGAGAAATAGTGTAAATATCCAAAGGGAAAACCTACCAAATGTTGAAGACTGTGCACTGAAAGGTGAGGTAGTTGCTCCAAAGGGGGAGGTACCAAATGAAGTAGCTGTTTGTCCAATAGATGGAGAAGAACCAAAACCAAATGCAGGAGTGCTCGAAACTCCGAAACCTGGGGAACTATTAGCACCAAATGCTGTGGTTCCTGAAGTTCCAAATGCAGACCCAGGAGTGGATGAACCAAAGGCTGTGGAACCAAATGTTGGGGTGCTGGTGGCACCAAATAGCGATGTTGATGTTGAACCAAATGCCGGGGTGGATGAGGCGCCAAAGGCTGGTGTAGTTGTAGCACCGAAGGCTGGCGTACTTGTAGCACCAAAGGCTGGCGTGGTTGTAGCACCGAAGGCTGGCGTAGTTGTCGCACCGAAGGCTGGAGTAGTTGTCGCACCGAAGGCTGGTGTACTCGTCGCACCAAAAGCATTACTGCCAAATGCTGGCTGAGTCTGCTGAAACGTGCTACCAAATGGACTAGACTGGCTAGGAGATGATCCAAAAGCCCCGAAACTTGGCTTTTGTCCGAACAAAGACCCTACACATGCAAAGCGGGGCGTCATGCTATATATATATATACAGCATGCTATTGGAAAAGAGCAGTGACAAAAAAAAAAGTTGAATCTGAGGTAATTTCGCTTAAAGAGCTGTGTACAGTATGACAATACAATCTACAATGTGCATTTAGTATATTTTTGAAGCACCTTGACAATATAAGACAATCAGCATTGCAACGACAGAGGCAGCACAAGCAATCCAGCAAGAACAGAGGCAGAACACCAGGAAAAAAAAAAGAAAGTAAAAAAAAAATTATACCTGAGCCAAAGGTGGAGGACGTGGCACCAAAAGCAGGGGTGGGTGATGCACCGAAAGCTGGGGTGGAGCTCCCAAACGGAGAGGATGATGGTGTGCCGAACGTGGGAGTGGTTTGCTGCTGCCCAAATGCACCAGTAGATGTATTACCAAACAAAGAGCTTCCAGTCTGTGCCCCAAAAGTGGTGGTCGGGCTGCCAAACGGTTTTGGTGCGAAGGGATTGTTGGCGGCAGTGGTAGACTGGCCGAATCCCTGCTGCTGACCAAACGGACTCGTGGATGACTGCCCGAATGCTGCAATACACGAGAATATAAATAACTGTGAGCAGTGAAGTAAGGGATTGCGGGGAGTGAAACTGAACTATAAGGAAGAATCAAGCCACAATGAATAGTGTGATAGATAAGGTGTTGCATTGTATGATCTATCTTCAAAAAGAAAAGGAGAAAAAAAAGGGACAGCAGCATAACTGCATAAGGTAGGAAACTATGCACAGATAAATGGATGCAGCCTGCGGTATCGTTGTGTCTGGGACAAGCGGTTCAATCGAACGTGGAAACGGAGGCAAGCCAAGCTAATGATTTAATGATCGAGATCGGGATAACCCAGCTAGCGATTTGACCGAGCGAGATCGCGAAACGGGACCAGAGCAAACCCTAGCGTGCGCACGCATCCACAAAACAGATTTGGAACCCAAACGAACAAGGCTGGTGGAGACTTACGGCTGGTGGAGCCAAACATGGCTGCTGCTGCTGCTTCTGCTTCCTTGTACTCGCGCAAGGGAGGGGAATACCGGCGGCGGCGGCGGCGGGCCTCCTCTCTTCGCTCTGTCCTCTCGCGGAGGGAAGCAGGCGTGGTGGAAGCAGCGTTGAGGCGACGCGATGCGTTTGTCCCTCGCTATCCTCAATGAACGGTGGGCCCTCTTTATTTTATACAGCGATCTGCTTAGTTTCAACGCTGCCTCTCGTGCGAACCGCCTCGTTTTGGGCCCAAGTACACGGAAGACTGGCCCAATTTCTCCTTTCGGAGGCTTAGCCCAATGTATGGCCGTTGGATTGGGTCCACAAAAGCTGCTTGTAATACCAGAACACCAAGAACAGATCGAGGAAGGCAGCTCCGGCGTTTTCGTTATTTTTCTCAGAAAGATAGAAATAGAATCAAATTTGTTACAAGTATGCTAGTTAATGGCCACAAAACAAGTATTTATAGACGCTAAACACGTATGTCAATTGGCTACACAGCTCAGACTAATCACCAAAGGCTATTTGACAGCGTTGAACATGTGCTTCCTGTCATACTGCTTTTATCTCTAGGATGCAGGTACGTGATAATCCTCTCCACTTAAATTGTTACTTGTCCACAAGTGTCCGAGAAGCATTGCTTGATAGTATCCTAGTAGAATGAAGGAAAGTGGACTTGATGAAGGTAGCATTTTTCAAGTTGACTCATCTGGTGCACCATCTCGCTGAATGAGCCATTGTGTCATTAGCAAATTGTTGCGAGGGAAAGAACGAGTCTCAAGAACAAAGGCTGAAACAGACTTGATTTTGCCATCAAAATCCACCAATGGTAAAGTAGGGCTTGGAACAGCATGAGAACCAACGTGTTTCTTAAGTTGTCTAACATGAAAGACAGAATAGATCTTAGCAATCTCAGGAAGAAGGAGCTTATAGGCAACAGAGCCAATCTTCTCTAAGATCATGAAGGGACCATAGTACTTGGTAGTCAACTTCAAGGAATTTTTTAAACCAAATGCAAACTGTCTATAGGGCTGCATTTTTAAGTAAACCATGTCGCCAACAGCATACAAACTTTCTGATCATTTAGCATCAGCAAACTTTTTCATGCGTGCTTGAGCGTGGGCCAAATTCTCTTTGAGTTTGTTGATCATAGATTGCTTATCAAACAAAAATTCAGAAGCTAGAGATTCAGGTCCAGAAACAAAAACCTCAGTGATCAGTGGTGGAGCGTAGCCATATAATGCCTGAAATGGAGTGCACTTCAATGAAGAATGGTAATTAGTGTTGTACCACCACTCTGCAAGAGGTAACCACTATGCCCACTTGCGAGGTTCAGAAAAGACCATGCATCTAAGATAGGATTCGAGGCATTTGTTAACTCGCTCGGTTTGTCCATCACTTTGTGGGTGATAAGCAAAACTAAACCGGAAAGAAACTTTCAGGGACTTGAACAATTCTTGCCACAATGAGCCAGGAAAAATTCTATCTCGATCAGAGACAATGGAACAATGAAGGCCATGAAGTTTGACTATATTGTCCATAAAAAGGTGAGCAACTTACAGAGCCGTGAATGGATGGGATAGTGGCAAGAAGTGGGCATATTTGGTCAAACGATCAACAACAACCAATATAACATTTTTGCCAGAAGACTTGGGTAACCCTTCCACAAAGTCAAGAGATATCTGACTCCAAGCGAGAGCAGGGATTTGTAAAGGTTGTAAGAGCCGCAGTGCTCTCCTTTTGCACGTTGACAGATAGCACATTTAGTGACAAACTTCTCAACAGATTTCTTAAGACCATCCCAATAGAACAATCTTTTCACACGTTGGAAAGTAGCAGTGATACCAGAATGACCACCAAGCGATGATGAGTGCAAAGCAGTCAAAATGGTAGTATGGAGTGTAAGAGAATAACCAACATAAATCTTGTCCTTATATCTGAGAACACCAGAAGATAAACTGAAATGTGGTTCAGCATCAAGATTAAGGACAAGTTTTGTCAGCAATAACTAGCATTTTGGATCAGTGTCATAACTGGCAAGGACATCTTGAAGCCAAGTAGGTTGGGCAACAGATAAAGCCAGGCAAGAAGTGGTTCTCCTAGATAAAGCATCAGCAACAATGTTGTCACTGCCCTTTTTGTATTCAATAGAATAGTCAAACTGCATCAACTTAATCAACAACTTATGTTGGACACCCTCGATCAGTCTTTGTTCAGTAATGAATTTCAGACTTCGATGATCAGTTTTGATGATAAGTTTGGAGCCCAGAAAGTAGTGTCTCCATCTTTTTAAAGCTTCCAGAATGGCCAATGCCTCTTTATCATAAGTGGATTGTTGTCTAGCAGTAGGGCTTAATGATTTGCTGAGATAACTGATAGGCTGACTGTCCTGCATTAAGACAGCCCCAATACCACTGCCACAAGCATCAATCTCCAATGTGAATGGCTTAAAGAAGTCAGGTAATACCAGCACAGGAGCTGAACACAATGTTTGTTTGAGTTCCTGAAATGCTCGTGTTTGATCAGGTCCCCAATGAAAGGAATCCTTTTTGAGCAAATCATGAAGTGGCCTACAAATGATGCCAAAATTCTTCACAAAACGTCTGTAATAACCAGCAAGGCCCAAGAAGCCACGAAGCTGAGAGACATTAGTAAGTACTGGCTACTTTTGCACAGCAGCAATTTTTCTTAGGTCAATAGACAACCCATTTTCATTAATAACATGTCCCAGCAAAAATACATTTATATCTCTTAGCAAAGAGTTGATGCTTGCTCAGAGTATCCAAGACCCAAGTGAGATGCTCTCTGTGATTAATCATAGTTTTACTATAGACTAAGATGTCATCAAAGAAAACTAGGACAAACTTTCTCAATTGGGCAGCAAAGATGTTATTCAATTGAAATGTGGCAGGAGCATTAGTTAAACCAAATGGCATTACAAAAAATTCAAAATGGCCAAAATGAGTACAAAAGGCAGTCTTAGGAATGTCAGCAGGGTGCATCAGTACTTGATGAAAACCAGATCTGAGGTCCAGACTAGAAAAGTATCTAGCTCCACATAGTTCATCAAACAAATCATCAATGATAGGAATAGAAAACTTGTTCTTAATAGTTATGTCATTGAGAACTCTGTAATCAATACAAAGTCTCCAAGAAGAATCCTTTTTCCTGGCAAAAATAGCAGGTGAAGAGTATGGACTTTCACTGTGTTGAATGATACCCTCTGAAAGCATTTTTTTAACCATTTTTTCAACTGCATCTTTCTGAAACTTGGCCATACGGTATGGCCTGATGTGAGGTGGTTGACATCCAGGTTTCAGATGAATAGAGTGTGCACAATCTCTTTGAGGAGGTAAGCCCACAGGTTCCTTAAAGACAGAAGCATATCTGTCAAGAATATCCAACATAGCAGTATGGTTATCAGAGGGAGATTCCAACACAGCAGAATGCAGTTTCATATGAAAAACATAACCAAACACTCTTTTAGAAAGGAGTTTGAGCATGTGGTCACCATCAACCAGTGAGAGGTCATCAAATTGGGCACAATCATGAAACATCAACTGATGAGAATCCTTAGTAATGGTGAGGAATCTTTGCTTGAGATCAAAATGAATAGGACTATGCTGATAAAGCCAATCACAATCTAAGATGACATCATGGTTGTGAAGCTCCAGTAACTGAAAATCAATAATAAACTTGTGCTGCTGGACAAAATAAGGACAACTAGGAGCAGTAGCACCAAACAGTAGTTCACCACCACCAGCCACCTTAACCTTTTGTAGTGCAGTGTGTTGGATAGCACAACCTCTTTTCTGAGCAAAAGAGACATCCAGGAAGCTGTGAGTACTACCATTGTCAACCAATGCGACAGCTCGTTTTCCACCCAAAAGGACCTATAAGCAAAAGGTAGCAACAGTTCTGATGCCATGAACTGTAGACTGAGATATCTGCATCAGATGAGAATCAATCATTTCAGGTTGCTGAATATCATTGTCCACAGTATGTTCTCCTAAGGACAGTTCCTCTTGGTCCATAGAAATGGTATGGGCAGACTGCTGATAAAACTTGCACTTCTGCTTGTGTTTAGGAGTCCAAGGGGCAGAGCATTTTCAGCAAGTGCCAGGCTCTTTAGGCTTAGTAGCAATAGGTGGAAGCTTTTTAAGTAATGTCTCTTTAGCAGGCAAAGAAGAGTACAGAGGTGATGGTTTGTAGTTAGGTTGGGTCATGGGTTTAACAGCAGAAAAGCTTGGAGTGTATTGAGCTTTTCTGGTGAGCATGAATTTTTCCAATTCTCGAGCAATGCAATATGTCTCACCCAAGGTGGTAGGCTTATGAGGTTTGAGGAGGTGTTTAATAGGATCCTTGAGACCCTTAACGAAACACTGAATGTAATAGGGTTCCAACAATCCAGGATGCTGGCGTTGCAAACTAGCCATAAGTTCCTCAAACTTGTCAATGTAAGCATTTACCGACTGCACTTGCAAGAGAGAGTGAAAGATTTCCACAATATCATACATGCTATGTTCAGCAAAATGGTTGCAAACCAATGATACAAACTACTGCCAATGCATGGACCGAGGAGGAACACGCAAGCCCGACCACCAGTGCTCAGCCTGACCAATGCAGTGTAATGTGGCCATAGAAACCCAGATGTCAGAGGGGACTGAAGCCAGCTCAAAGTATTTTTCACACAAACGAGTCCATCCAGCAGGGTTATCACCACTAAAAGCAGGTGACTCCAACTTAGGTTTAGAGATAGAGATGCTAAACCCAGAGTCAATGTTGCGGTTAAAACTACGTTCATTCATAGAAGACAGAGGGAGTCTCTGTTCAACATGACAAGCATGTGGTCGCACATAGACATGGAAAGAACGACCCGCAACAGTATCATGCATATACAATAGAGATACAACATCAGATATCACAGGATCAGTGTGAGCAGAAGAAGTATTACCCACAACCAGTGATAAATCAAGAATCGCAAGGGATGATCCAGATGGTGCTGCAGGATGAACCTCTATGGGGACTCCTGAAGGAGAATCAGCATCGATAACAACAGAGGCATCAGAAGACTGCTTCGGCATCAACAGCTTGAACATGTCCTGAATAGCAGTGAGTTACAACTGCATGCCAGAGAGATGAGTCTCCACATTCACCACACGACAGCGAAGATCTAGAACATCACCCTGGATACCCTCCAGAGACGGTGATCCGTGATCGGACGAAGTAACGCCAGTGAGCACACCCGATGAAACAGGTTGGGAAGAAGTGCCATCAACAGTGGAATCTACACCAAGCGCAGGGCGCGCTGCCGGATGAAGAGTGCGAGTCATGATCAAAGACCAACAAACGAACTCTAGAAATTTTGCACGCGAACTCGTCGCGCAACCCTCAAAACGAATAGCACGAAAGCTAGAACGAGAGAACGTCGAGGATCGAGTGGAATCTGATACCAATTTGTAATACCAAGCAATAGAACTAGAGATCAAACAATCAAATCAGGGAAAAACTCAAAAACACCAAGAACAGATCGAGGAAGGCAGCTCTGACGATTTCCGTTATTTTCCTCAAGAAGGTGGAAATAGAATCAAGTTTGTTACAAGTATACCAGCTAAAAGCCACAAGACAAGTACTTATAAATGCTAAACACGTATGTCAATTGGCTACAGCTCACACTAATCACCAGAGCCCATTTGACAGGGTTGAACATGTGCTTCCCGCTAGGCTGCTTCTATCTCTAGGATGCAGGTACGTGACCTACTTTCCACTACCCTAACGGTCCATGGCCCAAGACTAATGTATGCTTCTTTTTTCTCTTTTTTTTTTTCAAAAATCAACAAAGGCGTTATGTTGCACCATCGAAAAATGAAGACGCATAATATTTGTTTGCTTTAAACAAGTAATTTGTTTTTATTAAATTACCAGGAAAAACAATACCAAGATGATTTGATTCCGGTTCATTATATTTTCTCTTTTTTCTGAAACATTTTCTTTTGGGGGAAGAAAACTGCTCCAATGTTATGAATTTTCCAGTTAACAATGAACATGTTATTTTGTGGTAGACTTAGCTGTTGATGAATAGAGATATTGAACCATTTGATTCACCAGCGGAATGAATATTGTATGGAGGTATGTGGTTGCTTCATATCTGAAAGTATGATTACTTGGAGTTGTTTTGGTAACAAAGTTCTGAAATCCAATTTCAGGTTACCCCGAAAACTTTGGATGATGTAAAAGGTGGCATACTGATCTCATATGAAGGAAGGGTTCAGGTAAACTTGTCTTCTTTCTTGTGCTACCCAAGCAAAAAATTCCACCATTCAATGTAGTTCTACACAACAATTGACTTCGATGGTCATGTTTAGAAATTAAATTTTCACACACTTCATATGAAGCCAAAAGAGGTTATTTTTCTGCTGGAGATATCACTTGAAGTAGCTCTGCATCCATCTCAAATGTAGAATCAGGCTGCAAAGACATGGAATCAAACCAATTACCATAATACATGAGTTAGCTAAATTAAACAACATGAAGAAGAACAACATTATAACAAATACTCACCGGTATCTCATTCATCCCTCCTTTCCCATATCCAAGCTCTGGAGGTACAATGACTCTCCTCTGTATGAGCAACACAAATATAACAGAGATCAAGTCAGTAAAACAATAGCATCAGAATACCAAATTGTTTGCCTTCAGTAGTGCTTGTTGTACCTTTCCGCCTACTTTCATCCCCTCGGTTATCGTGTACATGGCAGCTGGAGGCTTTGGGGCGGCTTGCGCTGAGTATAGTTCATTGGCATTGTCTGCAAAGTCCCGCTTGCATTCTTTGCCAGGCAGAGACCCGACAGTGAACTCATAAGGCTACTAGAAGAAGGCATGCAAACATCTTAATTACACATTATCTTATAGAAGCAGTACTAATATCAGGGCACAAGGATCAGGATTCAGGAGCAAGTCGTCACATAACTTGTGCGATACTTCGGTTCCCTGCTAGGAGCTTGGATTCGCGGCTCGACACCGCCGTGATGCCACGGTAAATGCATTCAAAATGAACCTTCAGAGTTGGGAAGATAGCTATTAGTGGCGGTTAAGATCGAAGGGCGATGTACGGATAAGATCTAGGATATCTGTTCACCTGAACAGTTGAGCCCTTTTCAGCAGCCGGGTCCTTCTCTTCAACAATATCATAGTACTTCAGTCCATCAGCTGCTGCCAAGAAGTTTCAGATCAGATTACTCAAAATGGAGCTTGATTAATTATTCTGCAAAGTGAAAATTCAGAAAGGCTGTAGCCTTGCAAACATTTTCGACTTTCGGAACAAACCGCATTTGTGCTATAAAATCTTGTGACCAACTGTAATCAGCAGTAATTGAGTTCAAAGGAGTCAGCTTTAGCACGAATCTGAGCACCAGATGCATAAATCACGAAACCATCGATGGCGCAAAGGAGAAATGCTGACTTACGTGCAGAGACGAAGTCCTCCGGCGGTACGACCCTGCGTCCCCGCCTCGCGGCAAGCGAAGGCGGCGGCGGCGAGAAGGCAGTCAGGAAGCCGGCGAAGAGGAGCTGTGCGGCCGCCCGCCGCCGGGAGACGGCTCCAGGGAGGCAGCGCGGGGTGCAAGTCTCTCTGGAACGATGGGGCGGAGCAGATGAGGGCAGCGACTGGCGGTGGAACGTTCTAGAAGGTGCCAAGGCAGATGGGCATGAGGCCACCATTGCGCGGCAGGGGTGGGGCGGGACCGAAAATGGCGGCATGCAACTGCCGCTTCATAATCGTCATATCCATAAACATCGTAGCGTGGATATCAGCGTATCCCATTTCACCAGATAGATTTCATGTAAGACTCCCAGGCTTGGCTGTCGTTGCAGATAAACTCAAGTGCCATCTCAGTGAAAAAATTATGTGGCTCTAAATCGTTGTTTCAGTACCAAATAGGCTTTGCTTTGCTAAGAATGCCGCTCCCCTTTTTGTTGGGTAAGCAAGTGCAAGTGGAAAGTGTCAAGCCTCAAGCAAAGAGCGCCCATTGCATATCCATAACTAAACACAGCATATATTCCTCAAAGATTACATTTTCCAATTTATTTGAAGTATGAACAAATCGATTCTGGGTAGCCAAGAAAAGCAACATAACAAGCATGATCAGAAAAACCTGAGTTAATCAGAACAGACATTTATTCCATTCACCATACCATCATGAATAAGGATTACCTCTGTACAATTCCCGTAGCCACAACAAACTCAGACGATTTGTTCATGGCAAGAGCGCTCAAAACCTACAAATACAATTCCCTACCCAGCATTTCACTCTAATTCCTATCTAAAGTTGCATAGAATTGACCCAACAATAATCTATCCAACGTGCAAACGTATAATTTTTTAGGCTCGTAGTTTGTACACGTACAAACACCGTATTAGTTTTCTATATCAGCAACACTACCATGTCTGACTGGCCTCACAGGTCGTTCAATGTCAAGGGCATTAAGGTTACTCATCGGTGTTGTTGGCATTGAACTTCTAGAGAGGCTCAAGGACCGCTTTTCCTTTGGTGGCTCCCTGTCATCAACGAATGAAAAGAACTTTTTGAGGCTGCGCCTTGACTTTGACGATCCTGGCTCTGAGACTGCAGACTCTGGTGGCTCATGCCTCAGAAATCGGCGTAGCATCATGCCAAAGTAAATCAGCAGTGCACTGACACATGCCACACCACAAATGAGGAACAGGCCCCAGAAGCTCTCAAGACGGAGTTGGTTTGAGTCCACAAACTCAGTGTTGTCTGCTGTGCAGTCACCCGTCATCAGCCACTTATCATGGATCCTCTGCAGTTCTCCGTTCTCCGATAGCGCTAGGATTGCGGTTGACAGATCTACTTGCAAGGGGGAATCCCTTGGAAATGCCTGAAAAATAGAGTAGTTTTTTATAAGGTGTGTTGTTTGAATGAAAGAAAAAGAGTGACTAGACTTTATATATCTGCACTCTGAAGCAACTATGTGCAAGAAAGGCTGAATAATCAGTCTGATAATCAGCTATGAGCCAGCAGGCAAAACAATTAAACAATTTATAGTTACTGTAGAAGTGCAGACTATTCCAAAAAAAAAGGACAAATGTTTCCTGTTTTTCTTTATATTCCTAAAAATATAAAATATGTTCTAAAAAACTATAAGTCAGTGTACTTACAAAGCCCCATCCTCTACTGGTGAAATCTGAGCCAGCAACCGCAATCTTGCAGTAACTTGACAGAAATAGTTCAACATAAGGGCGCTCGTCGACAATGGCCATAACACCTCCTTTCTTAGGGCCTGCCTTGAGGTTTTCAGCATATTCTTCCGGAGAACCGAGAGCTTTTAGCCTCGACCGGGAGATGTTCAGTTCCTTGACCATGTATTCTTCGGCAAACGAACCAACTTGGAAACCGATAGGATAATCGCTACTTTTCAGATCATCAATCCCTCTTATAGAAGTATCAAGTTGTTGGACAGTTAGGATGGAAGTAAGACTCGCAGTGTAGCTTGATTGAATGATCAAAACAACAAAGAGCCATATGATCAAAACACCACGTCCTAAGGTGCTCATAGTATTTTCTCCTGGTAGCAAACAGAGATGGAGATAAATACTTCAGCACATAATGTCAATTCTACCAAAAGACAGAAAAGAAAAGGGCAGTTTACTCACTGTGTGCAAAAAATAAAGTCGAAAAGCTGAACCTGCAGAGAATCAAAATTGAGATCATAATCCCCCATTAGAGGCAATAGAATCAAGAAATCAGAACAATATTTTCTTGTGCATGTCGTGTAATGCTTGGCATAAGAACTAAGAAAACAGGACTTCAAGGCCTGAAAAGGATTGTTGAAAATAGATTGTTGGAATGAAGAATTTGGTTCATTGTTCATGGTTAGAAGTTCGATTTGGAAAAAATGAAGTACGTAGTAAGCAGTGTTCGGCTGCTAATAGTATGCAATATGCTACGGAAGGAAATCTTAACAATTCTAAGTCAACAGATGCATGTATAGTAAGTGCAGAAAGTGGAATTCAGCTCCTTACCAGAAAATAGTTATAATCTGTTGTCGCGGCGAACCACGGAATTCATCATTGATCCGGTGCTCAAGTATCCAAATAACCACACCGACAATAAGAAAAAATGATCCTGTAACACCCCACATTTCCAAAGTAAATGGTTGCAAGAATGCCCAAGAATTCGTAATATGCTTCTTAACCGGAGCTAAGATAACCAAGCCAGTCTCAATGAAGGGCTGCGTGAAATCAACAGCTTCAGTCCGGTTCATTGTAATTGCAATGTCCCCTATTGCTCCATCGAACTCCTGCAGGATAAGTAACTGTGACCATAATCACATGATAAAATGTGCAGCAGGGAAAAAATGTTCTTGTCCATACTTACATCGTCTTCAACCATCTGTACAAGTTGGTCATAATGAGGATTCTCATTACCACTCCCAAAAGGTACAAACTTGTATGTAACAGGATAAGGAAGTAAAGCCAATGCCTGAGTGAAGACATCAATGCAATAGCCCTTCATGGACCCAGTAACATTATCCATGGTAACAAACTCTTTGAAGCTAAATCTATTGGGAACGCCAATTTTCAACTCCTTGGCATTGGAAGGGAAGGCCCAACCTCGAGGCTTCTGTGCAGTCTGCCCAGGCCAGATGACATCATAGAGATGTTGATTAGCGAGAGAAGTATTAGGACGCTTCAAATATAGGTCTTCTGGCTGGGCAGTTGATAGCAACCTGGTATAGTTTGACCAAAAACCAATGGTACGCATACCATTTCCAATCACGTTTATGATATCATACGCAGGATGAATGAGTTCACCTTGAGGATCAAATTTCACTTGGCCAGATGCTCCGGTGAAGTTTACATTTCTGATATTATCCAACATTTTATTTCCCATGTTGAAAATACTCATGGCTTCGAGGTGAAGAGTTCCTCCAGTTTCATCATGTAACCTAGAGTCATTTGAGAAGGAAATGCTCCCATCATCATCAAAGAAGGCATCCAGAGCCCGAGCAACTGTCCATACACTATCATAAACATAAAAACCATAAGCATTTATACGAAGGTCACTATGGTTGTACTTCTTGCTTAAACTGCCCCAGTTAGACACCAAGTTACTCTTCATCTTTGATTTAGGAGTGTGTGCTCGTAAAGTCAGAACACCTTGCAAGCCAGATATAACCTCAGCAGGAACAGAAGAATTAGCATCAAGATAAGAAGAAAGCCAATCAGTTGCAATCCATACATAGCCATTGCCCATCATGTTTAGTTTGTTTGCAAGGGAGAAGAGCTGGAATCCAGGTTCGGCTCTAGTATGGAGAATGATAACACGGGACTCCATGTTACTAACAGTAACCAACAAATTTAGCAGCTCACTTCTTCTAGCATTGGCAGGGAATCCAACCTTGAATGAAATTTTGCAGCGCTTTGCAGTAAGTGCATCATCTAAAGCTGCAATGCCATTTCGACCATAATCATCATCAAGGTATATGGCAGTCACTATCTTCCACTGGAAGTAATCAACAACAGCTGCTACAGCTGCCATTTGGTAGAGATCGCTGGGAACAGTACGGACAAAGAAGGGGAACTGGATTGATGATAGAGTGGCATCAGATGCAAAGGACATCAAAGGGACTCGGAGCTCATTTGCGACAAATGAAATGATATGAGCAATGGTAGAGCATTGTGGCCCAATGATTGCAATAACATCAGTCTCCATGAACTGCAAAGCTGATAAAAGGACAAATAATGAAATTTACAGCTCTAGAATGAAAGAGTTGATTATTTAGTTATGCAAATACCTTGAATCATGCCAAGGAAACCATCTTCACAATTTGTATCCCTAATTTCAACGCGCAGTGTCGTTCCATTTAGAATTGTTGGGTCAGAATTGATATCATCCAAGGCTGCATGGATGGCAACTGCTGAAACACCTCCGATAGTGGAGTTGAGCCGAATAATAGAGCCAATATTCACAATTGAGGGCCTTGCAGCTAAGCTCTTGCAGGGCCCATCAGGGAAGACGGACAGAGTGAGAAATAAAAATATGAGAAAAGCTGTCTTCATTGTGGCTCAAATGTTGGAGATGCTGGAACTTATGCGCATGTTAGCAAATTAAAGATGGCACCCTGTTTGAGGAGGGGGGGGGGGGGGGG
>BCLG01005467.1:0-14408 GCA_001602295.1 Zoysia matrella | reverse complement strand
CGTTTTTGATTTTTTTTTCTATTCTCCATATGGATCAGTCGTAAAGATATTTTCTCTATGAAAAAGAAAGACTTTTAATTTTGACAACTCTATTGATAGAGAAGTTTTGCTTCTGTTTTTAACGCAAGGAATTTTTTTGGGAACTTTTCTGACGCAAGGAATTGCACATACAAGAAACACTCCAACATCCACAATCATCGCTTTTGATCATTTGTTTTTTAAAAAATTATAAAAACATAAAAATAAATAAATCATGCTTAAAATATTTCTACTAATAAAATAATTCATAATAAAATAAACAATAAGATGAATCATCATATGTGATTTCTAAAAAGTTAAAAAAACCAACACTTAAAATAGGACGGAGGGAGTAGTTGTAGTTTGGACAATAATTTGAATTAAAAAAATATATTTATTGTACTAATGACGATAATTGAGAAAGAAGGGAGTGTATCAGATAATTTTGTTTGCCACGTGAGGTTGCAAAGACAGCACATCAGTCATCAACAATTCAGCATGCCCTCTTGCAAGACTGCCTCAGAATATACATGATGATTGGCTTTTATGGCTCTTGCCCAGTTTTATGGAAAACCAAAGGCTTATCGTAGAGGAAACGAGTGAGAAATAACAAATTCTCCCTCCATTTTCATTTATTTGACGTTAGTACAGGTTCTGTAATTCAATTGTCAATTAAGAACTTTATCCTAACGCCAAATATTTGAGAACAGAGGAGTATCATTGTCAAATGGTATATAAAGCTTGTTTTATATATGAAAATACGGTCCTGTACGACAAAGTAGAACACCTCTACAAAAACTGTTGTTCATCACCATGTACAAATGCTTACTCTAGGATTTAATTGAAAAGTATTTGAAAAGATCCTAAAAATCATACATATAAAAGTATCTTGGCAGGTCAAATGCTTCCGACAGCCTTACAATCATGAGCTTGTGAGCATTTCACTTACTGCGTTTTGCACCGACGCAAGCGACTCAATAGCAGTCTTTGTAAACCAACTGATCCCAACCTTCACCCGGTGTTCGTCTGTGGGCATTCTAAGGCAGTACACAAGCTTCCTAGCTGCAGGATGAAGTTCAATTTGACATGATCAGAATATTTAGGTGAACCATGGAAGTGAAAGAGCAAGCTTCACAGTAGTCGTACCAGCATGTCCTAGAGGTCCTTCCAAGGTCAGACCCTCAATGAAACTTGCAGTTATTGCTGCATCATTTCTACCAAGTGTCATCATCTCACCGAGATTTTGGAACCTACAAAACACAGTATATTTCAGGTCTCCTATGCAGTTCAAACTTTCAGCTAAGACAAACTAAGACAATGAAAATATCAACAAGTAATAAAAAATAGCGCTGCTTATTGTATATGAATAAAAGAAGAGGTGTTGCCAGATTCGAACCTAAACGGCAAGAGAGGTCGATCATTGATTGCTGCCCAGAGATTCCATCCAGCAAAATCAGCTTGTTGAAAAGCAACCTGGGGATCAAAATTTCATTAGAGACATCACAACCAATTCAGCGCCACCATGAAGCAAAACAAGCAGATCTCTTACCTGTGCAGTGGCTGGGAGGAGTTTGCCCGATGGATCTCTCAGAGCTGCCGAATCACCAATTGCAAATGTTCGGGGGTGGCCTTTTACTTGAAGTGTTTCCTCTGTCTCTACCTGTCCCCGCCCATTCAGGGGAATCACATAGGGTACATCAGGAGGCTGTAACCGAGGAATTTGAGATGTTGAACCCACAGTCCACAATACTAAATCAGCTTCCAAAATCTGGCTCGGGCGGCCTCTTTCAGCAGGTTGAAGATCCAGAATTAGTTTCTTATGATCACAATCAACTTCTGAATCTGCAATTGTGCTACTTGAATCATCAGATGTAGAAGCCTCTCTAATGCAGCTAACTAAATATCCCAAGAAAAGTTGAATATTTCGAGACTCAAGAACCTGTTGGGAACATAATGAACAAAAATTTCTTCAGTAATTGGTTACACAATCATAGCATAGGATTTCCTCAACTGTGGAGTTAAGAGATGGAAACAATATCATTATGAGTCAATACTACTACATGAAATCTAATGCGATACCGTGGATTCTCAACTTTGAGTTACGCAATCCATAATATCCAATAGAAAGTTGATGTTTAATGGCGTGGTAGAACAAGATAGGTAAATTGAATCATAATGATAGAGCTGCCTCTCTTTCAATAACAATTTTGTTGAAGCTAATGCTGCCAATCAAAACTGTTTGTTACATAAAGCTTGTCAGTTTCTCACCTTCAAAGCAGCATCACGATTTCCTGGTGGAGCGGTGGGGCATATGGTTGTCTGAACATTTATTGCCTTTACAGTCCCAGTGTTCTTTAATCTCTCAGATATCGTAGCAGCTAATTCAACACCAGAATAACCTAATCCCACTATTGCCACCTCAATAAGAGGGGCACTCTTACCAAACCTTTTCCTCTCTAGCATTTTTAGCTTGCTTTCAACTCTCTGCAAAATGACATTTAAGGGAAACACAATAGAAAAAAAAAATGATGAGCATGGATTCGTGATTGAGCAATTCAGCAATAGATATGAAAAAAAGTCCCTCTTATTGTTAGAACATGTGAAGTATTAATGAGAAGCACGCAAGAAAGGTTGATGCAGCAATTTCTATTTTGTTTTCACTTGTACTGTTGCACAAGGGCTTCAATAGCAGATATTTTGAACGATATTTTAAATAGTTTCAAGGTGCTTACCAAAGCATCCTCTAATGTTGTGAAAGGAAGTGCATATTCGGCAGATCCTGGAACAACATCGATCTTAGCTTCAGCTCCTAAAGCTAGAACGAGCCTGGCTGCCCATTCCAGAATAAATTGTCAGCAGAAAACTTATATTCACTAGACTGTAAACTTAAACAGAAAGAAAATGTTGATTTAGCCTTGTACGCATTTCAATTCCACAGCTGAAGTAGTTATATGTATTACTGTTGTGTTCTAGGTTCCCTGTCATGAATTACGGACATAATATAACTCTTACACATTCAGGAATGACTAGAAGGAATATACCGTAAATTTGACTACATGGAAAAAGAGCACGGTACAAGTAACCCAAGCTGGTACTAATGTAAGCTCGAAACTTTGGAGTAGAATAACACAACTTGCTCTTATGTTTCACAACATTCTTAAATAGCAAATTTGTGAGAAAATTGAATGGTAGCAAACTAATCAAAAGTTGTTCCTCAAACAGACCCTTGAAGTTGACATCCACCGAAATTCTGTAGAATTATTATTCTTACCAATCATATTCAATGACTGTGCCACTTTCCAGATGAACAACTCCGCCGGTGTATGATTCTCCAGGTTCTCTTCTAAAGTGATCCGAAGGGCGCAGAAGCTTTACAGTGTCCCTCAAGAATTGAATACTAGTGTTTTTCAGCAACTCTGTAAAAGATGGAGCTATCTCCCAAACATCCACTTCTGAAAACCAAATCAAACCACAGTAAAAAACTTGAGATCATGTGAAAGAGAAAATAAATTATACACTAGTTAGGGCTATTGCACACTGGAACTACATTACCTCCAGACAAGAGCTCATACAGCATGGGCTTGAACACAAATCTATCAGATTGATCAACCAGCACAACCTGATTTTTTTTTTCATTATTAGTGATAATGGATGTAGAATTTTGCAGGAATGACATCAAGAAATCCAAGGAGTGGAGTATTTTGCAGGGAGTGGAACATCAACCACTTCAGATCAAATGAATAAAACATAGCAGCTACAAAGAACACCCTAGCATAAGAGCACCAAAACATTTACCTGAGGTTTTTTATCACGTGGCCATTCAAGAGATTCTAATCTTAGAGCAGTGTACAAACCACCAAAGCCACCTCCCAAAATGCACACTCGTGGCCGCTGAAACAAGGAAAAAAGAGCACATTCAGTAACATTAAAAAGGTATCTTGCAGCATAAACATATCAATATATCATGAATCTAAATTTCCCTATGGACTCGCATATATAAATTAAACAACAAATGAGGATACCTGAAACGTCCCTATAGAAAAAGCAAAAATACTGTAGAAAGTAGAAAATGCTAAAGCAGATAAAACAAATATCAGCAAACAGAAAGGAAAATCAAAGTGCAGATGATTCAGATCCATTTGACCTGCTTATCTGGCCAGGAGTATAACGGCAGCGGTGTCGTTGCTTCATCAGTTGATGTTGGCCGCACAAAATCAGCATTCCCAGATCCACTTGAAGCCATGCACATGAAGAGCTTTGAAGGTAGTCCAAACACATTTGGCACACCATCAACAAGCCTCCACGAATTCCTAAAGATCGGATTCTTCCAGAGGTTACTACTTCCTGTCAGGGATAAGGGCTGGTCAAATTAGACCGAATATCAATATTAACCTAGCTAATGCACCTGATATCCCCCATCATAACAAATAGTCAAATCGGAGCGTAGAAATGTACTACCAAATGTGATTGTGTTCAACCACTGAACACCCAGGCCTATGAAATGAATGTGCAACAAAGGTACGTGAAGAAAAGCTAAACAGCAGTTCTCTTCGTTTAACCTGCTAAATTAACTCGAAAATTATAGAATGTATCCTTAAAGTCGGTTTTATATTCGAGGTGTTGTTTGCACATGCAGTCATGCTTCAGAAATTTCGAACACAGAAGATGGCATGGATCTAGCAAAACTGTTCCGACAACTAAGCTACGCAGCATTCTGTTGCTTACTACTACTACTCCGAACCATCACAATGGAAGCATTTCACAAGCAAAACGATATACGGCGCGGAAGCTAAGTAAAAACAATCACGGATGCTGTGAGACACGAGAAGGAGGGGCTCGTGGCGCCTCACCCGACGGAGGGCGCGGCCTCGCCGGCGCGGGGAAGGACGAGCGGCCCCAAGCCGCCATGCGGCAGCTCATCGGCGGCCAGGCGAGGGAGGGGGAGCGGACGAGCGCGCGAGACGTGGCGCGTCTCCGGTCGCAGCTCTCGAGATAGCGGGCTAGGGGTAGCGGAAGCAAGCGGAGCCAGCCGTCCCCGGGGGGAAGACAAGCGGGCGAAGGGTAAGGCAGCGTTTGGAACGCAGCAATTTCACGAAAATTTTACAAAAATTTCATAATTTTATTAAAAAATTAGAGAAATTGAAAAAAAAAATCGTTCTAAACCGGGCCTAAGTGGGAGAGCTGTGGGAAAAGATGGCGATGGCGATGGCTCTTTTTGGGCTTCAAGCAGGGCCCGATCTCCAAAAATGATAGGCTCGTTAGGCCTCACAAGTAGCTTGATGAGAAACCTCTACTCTGGAGTGGGGTGGAGGCCCATTTCCGTGGCTCGCCCGTAGAAGGAACTAACACGCTCGTCTGCAGCCACAGGACCACAGGGAGACCCCAGCAAACCATCTACTGAAACAAATCTGGAGTCCAACACTTCAGTCTGCGGTCCGAATCTCGAGTTGGGCGTTCAAACAAAAAAAAAAAAGCTAATTAGATATATATCATTACAATTTTACAAACTTTAAAATATACCATCGATGTTTTATTTACAGAGGACCTTGCAAGTATACGACATATAGATTCAAATGACATATTTTAAATTTTATAAAATTGTAATGATATGTGTCAAATTAATCAAAAAAATACTAGTTTTTGCGTTCGTGAAAACAAAATCCCTAGGGAGTCGTCGATGCGGAGGCGGTCAGGGACGGAACAAGCGAAAATAAGGATGGCAACAGGTCGGGTTCGAACCCGATTCAAAAAATATTGCGAGTGTAATATCAAACCCGCACCCGCACCCGCGAGTGAAAAATGAAATCAGCACTTGAACCTGTTGAGTTTCGGGTGGGTGTCGAGTTTCTAGCGGGTTTTGTCACAAAGTGCATATATATTATAGGATACACGGGTATCGGATCTTCATCGGGTTTTGAATCGGGTATCGGGTCGCCGTCGGGTTTTAGACCGAGTTTCGGGTCCTTGTCAGGTTTCAGATCGGGTTTCAGGTCCCTTGCCGGGTTTCGGGTCCTTTGTCGGGTTTCATATCTGGTTTCAAGTCTTTTGTCGAGTTTCGGATCGGATTTCGAGTCTCTTATCGGTTTCGGTGGTGAATTAATCCTAAAAAAATCGATTAAACGGTATTAGGTGAGTTGGGTGCGGATGCCCACCCGTGGGTGAATTTTCACCTTCGCACTCGCACCCGTCGGGTCCAAAATCTGACACGGACCCAAACCCGGGACTGAATTGCATGCGTCAAAGTTCGCAAGCTTCAAAGCCACGACGCTCTCAACGCAGGGGGACAAGAGCGCAAGACACGCTGTGTGATCGGGCGATCGGCGGTGGAAATGGATTGCTTTGCTTCATTTGGCCCAACTTGCCTCGCCGACTCCGGCTGCCGGCGGCCGTTGACATGCCGGCGCATTAATGCTGCCTGCGCAACTTGCCACTTGAATTCCAGTGACTGTCGTATGGAAACTTCGACAGGAAATGGAAATGCGCTTTAACTGAAAATGAACGAGAGCCGTAAGTGCACAGCGGCAACAACTTTAGGTCGTACAGTTATGACACTGGGACCTGAGTTAGATGAAGCCCTTAGGAGGATGTTAGTGTCATGTCTGGGTCTTGTACCAGGAGGAGGAAAAAAATCGTCTAGTACAAACAGAGGTAAAATTGACCCTATCATAATCTAAAGAGTCATTTTGAAAATTCTAGGAGCATCAAAGTAGGGAGTGTATCCATTTGGTCTTGCATTACGCTGTTGCGGCACGATCTGTAGACGGCAATTTTCACGAGAATTGTTGCGCCCGTGCAACTACTCCTACTTTATTTTCTCGAATTGTTAAGCCGGCCCGTAGCACATAAAATCCATTCAACCAATAATCTTTCGTTTCTACGTTTACATCCTTTATAATTACAAGAGCTTTTTATTAACGAGCCATTCTTCTCTGGCATTAAAAAACTGCACTCTGAGGAGCAGATAGCCAGATAGTCAACTGATGGAGATCACAAAATGTCTTCGATTCAGGAGGAAGTCCTGTGGCCCGAATAAATGAACCATTGGACGCAGCAAGATATGACAGCGAAGCTTGCGAACCTCAAAAGGCAACCAAGATCTCGTCGGTCGAATTGCATCTGTCTTTATCACGTAGCCACGGCGTTGACTGCTGCTCTCACCGGTTCAACGGAACTCCGCGCACGGTGTTGCGATCTATTAGGACCACCGTGTTGCACGATCAGATATTTGGCGTTTATTACGCTGCCATAAGATTATAAAATTTTCGCATCACAAAGTAATTATTATCATACTTTTTTTTGCGACAGAGTAATTACTAGTATCATACTTGGAAGCTAAAAGAAAAATTCTTATCATAATTGAGCTACAAATGCCCATGATAAAACCAAAACACTTCGAATCCAACCAGATGTTTTGAGGCTAAGTTAAATAAATACGCATGGCGTCATTGGCGCACCACATCAGACGCTATCAGATCTCTCTCCCCTTAAACTCTACTACAGAAAATAGACGCGAACTGTGAAGCGCGTCAGCACGCGTTTTTTTTTTTTTTTTTTTTTACGCGGAACTGCCATCTGTTTGCTTATGTACCATTGGTTTAATTTCTAATCCCTGTGCCACAAAAAAAAATTCAATTCTTCTCGTCATCAGCGCCGAGTCTTTAGAATATGCGTGTATTGATCCATCAGAATCACGTTATCCCCAGTCGCTATCACCGGCCATCATCTTCTCTCAAGCAGCAAGTGGGCCGGTTTGGTTACACTGCGAGCCGCATTGTTAGTCGTAACTTAAATGTGCGGATTTTGTGAAAACTCGCTAATCGCATCATTTGATACGAATAAAATATACGGTCATTGAGAAAACTTAATAATTTATCCACTCAACACATAATTTATCACTATATTATTACATATACACCTAATTTAAAAATATTAGTAACTTTAAAGTCATAATTTTTATTTGTTCTAATGAGTTTAAAGTTAGACTCTAGAATTAAAATATCATGTTCACACTATAAAATTTCAAAGAATTTAATTAAAATTTGTTGAATAATATTCTAAATAATAATATACAATTTTATTGAAATTAGTATAAAGAACAAACATAATAAAGTTGCAGTCTTTTGCGGGTTGTTACGGACGCATCCGCTTGTCCAGTGAGTTTGCGGGTGAACCAGTATTAAACCGCGAAAATTACATCGTTGATCCGCAAGAGCACTAACATAAATTTTATACTACAAGTATGCGGATTCGCGATAATACCCGCCCCACTTGCAACTCGATTTTTGTTCCTGCCAGGCTCACAAAAAGGACGCGGAATTTCATTTGTGCTTCCAAAATAAGTACAATTTTTTTTAATGAAATACAAATAGGGGCGGCAAAAAGGACTCGTTCCATTGATAATTTTACAAATTAAATCATTTTTAATTTATTAATTTAAAAATAAATAGAAATATAGTCTGATCCAATTATATCGGGACCTCTTTATTTCTAATTTATTTTTTAAACCGTCACCAGGGCTAAATACAAAGGACGAAACCAATAATTCACTGGATACATTTTTTTATATCTTTCATTATCTATAAAAAATGGTGTGACTGTTGGTTTCAAACCCTTGTAAAATCTTCTCATTCCTTGTTCAGAAGGGGCTTCACGGGTATATTCCGCTATTATATAGTTTAATATTTTATTTGAAATTTATATTTTTCCACGTGCCCATTTAAATTCACCTCCTCCGAAGTCTTCCCCTGCTTCCTCCCTGTTTCCTTGCTTCCCTCCATCTCCAACCTCCACACCTCTTAAACACGTGGTCACCTCCACGGACTGTCAGCAAGTCCAACGAGATGGAGCTACGGATGGCTCCGCCCTCGCCACCACCCGCGCCACCGAGGGACTTCCGGGTCGGCAGCGCGGCCACGAGCCCGTACGCCACGGCGCCGTCCAGCCCGCACGGCCGGCCGCCGTCGGTAACGAGCCCGTTCACCGCGCATGCCGCCGATGGAGCGGCTGGCGCTCCGTTCTTGACGGCGCCGCCGTCGCCGAACCCGTTCGACCTTCTGCCGCCGGCCACACCGCTCCTCACCGGCGCTAGCAACCCGTTCGACCTGTTCCAGCACTTCACCAGCGCGCCCGCCAGCCCCCGGCGCGCCGCGGCCATATACGCGCACTTCGCCGAGGGCGGCAGTGACGACGGTGGCCGCGACGGAGAGGATAAGGAGGAGGATGGTGGCGACGAGGAGTTCCAGCCGTGCGGGTCGTACGCCACCTCCGTGCCTTTCGACTGGGAGGAGACGCCCGGGACGCCTAAGGCCGGGTTCGGCGGTGGCTCAAACGGCGCGGCGTGGAACGCGGACTTCGACTTCGGCACGGCCGTCAACAGCACCGCGCCGGAGCAGGAGCTAACGACCGCGGACAAGCTCTTCGAGCAAGGCAAAATCCGGCCTTTGAAGCCGGTCCTGCGGACGGCGGACGAGCCGGGTGAGAAAGGCAAGATCAGACCACTTAAACCACCGCCCGGGCTGCTCGACGGCGGCAGCGTCGCTCCATCGCCGCGATCACCGACAGCGAGAGGCGGCATGCGGTCGCCCCGGCGACGGAGCAGGGTCGGCTCCGGCCTCGACTTCGACCCGTTCGCCGCCGCGCTGCTGGAGGCGACCAAGGCGCCCTCCCCGCTCGGCGGCATGGTAGCCAAAGGCGCCGCCGCCGGCTCAGGCTCACCGCCCAAGAAACCGACCCCCAGACCGGCCTCGAGGAGCGCCGGGTGGAGACGGTGGCGGCTCAGCGACCTCCTCCTGTTCCGGAGCTCGTCCGACGCCGGCCGCGTCAACAAGGACGCGATCTTCAAGTGCCCGCCGGCGCAACAGCAGTACGCGCCAGTCAAGAAGGCGATCGCGCAGTCCACGACGATGACCAAGGCCAACGGCTACGGCATGGTGATCAAGGCCGAGAAGCAGGGCAACACCAACAGAAGAGCGGCCGCCGCGGCGGATGGCGTCGCCGGTTGCGCCAGGCTGAGCCCGCTGCAGCGGCTGGCCAAAGGTCTTGGCGCGTACTCGTGGCACCACAGCCGCGGTACGGCGGCGCCGGGCACCAAAGGTTGAAAAATCCTTGGCGTCAGCGTCACCGTGTTACTTTGCCGGCGTGTTGTTCATTGTTCATGTCCCGTGCTGCCATACAAGAGGCGAATTTTTCCTTTTTCTCTCCCCAGAATTCCGTGAAATTAATCATGCACAAGTGCAAGTTGCCGCGCTGTTTGTCCATGGTGTTTTGTTTCTGCGGAGCTTCTTGTGCCATTTGATGATTTGAACATGCTCTCGATATTCGGTCGACTAATTGTTAGTCTAGACTAGTTCAATGCATGTTTGGAGATAAGATCCATCTTTTAATAAAATGTTTGTTTTGCGTTTGATTAATTTTTAGTCATGTTTGTTTAGATCCATATCGAGTTGATTTTTTGAAAAAAATTTAAGGGTATTTTAGACATTTTAAAATATTTACGAATTGTTAGTCCTATTAGTACATCTGGATCTACTAATTAAAAAACAATTAGTCTGTGGATGAACTAAAAATTAGTCCTCTTATTAGTCCGTCTGTTTGGATGAAAATGGCTAATTTTTAGTCGACAAACAATTAAGTCGAGCGGATCCAAACATGCCCTAATACCGTATTTCATAATTTCTCTTATTTAAAAAGTAGTTTAAATGTGTAAAATTATAATTTTTGTTTCAAATAACTTTAATGATAAAGTAAATTACAATAAAATATATAATAAATTAAATTACAATAAATTTTTAATAAAATAACTTTAGTAACAAATAATTAAAAAAACAACAACGACAACAACTTAGAAATGGAGGGAGTAGAAGAAAATCAAGCGATGGCGGATTGTTAACTCCAGCCGGTCATGCTAGTGCCCTTGATCATTGGCATGACCAAGCTTTTTCTTAAAACTCGTGCTAAAGTGAGATTCTAGCTACACACCAATACTTAAGCATCATACTGTAGGCTCTGTAGCATGGTCTTTTATTCAAAAAAATATATCAGACTCTAGGATGATTGCATACGGAACTACAGCAGCTAAATATGTTTCTATTAGCATGGGCAAGGCTTGGGTTCCTCGCCAGTAGCCAAAGAATCCATGGATGATGTCTTGTTGACATGGAACTTTCTGTATGTAATGTACGTGGACGATTCACAGTGGGAAATGGACCGCTAAGGCCTCGATTGGAACACAGGATAGGAAAAACATAGGAATATGAAAACATAGAAATTGAAGTGGCATGTTTTATGAATCCTATAGGATTTCAAAACATAGGAATAAAGAGGGGAAGCCCTTTGGTAGCATCATAGGAAATCAAAGGAATCTATACTCAGCATTTGACATTAGAGGTGAACAAATACATATCCATTCATTTAATCTCATATCTGGTGACACAATATAAAATTAATAAGAAACTACTTCAACTTATTGGCTCCCCTTTTATTCCTTGCAAAAGCGGTTAACTCTTTCAGTCAGCTATAATGTGCAAAAAAGAAAATCTTTCTCATTGCATTTAGGTAGGCCGTTGGATTTACGTTTGTAGTTATTATTGATTGTGAGGTTACCAAGAGGGCAAAGGCTTGCTTCCACCGTAGGAATTTTTCAAAGAGGTTGGACCTCTTGCTTCTTTTCCTATGAAATCAAGCATAGGAATGCAATCCATAGGAAATTTTCCTTCACCATTCATGTGAACCAAAGGACCAACATAGGAAAAATTCCATAGGAATCAAATCCTACAAAAATCCTTTGATTTTCCTCCATTCCAAAGGACCCCTAAGTGGGTATATAGCCATAGGAATATGAAATAGTAGTATTGTTTTGTCCTCTCATTTTTTTTTTGTCGCGTCCCATTTTCACTTTGGCTACATTCACGACGAGAGAAATAACATTTCCCGACAGTTTTTTCTAGTGGCCAAAGATGTTTGGTACATCTAATCATCTGTCTAACATAACTGTAAGGAATGAATTTGTAGGGAATGACTGGGTAAGTAAAAACTGTTGGAAAACTGTGAATTTGCACTAGAAAACTGTCGGTCACTTGCTCTAAAAAGACATGGTAAAAGATAGCAAAACTGTTGCCTAAACTATATGTTGTATTGACTTGGCTATCTACATGCTGTCTCTACTATTAGTTTTTTGACATTGAAATTACAAAATTGGGTAGTGCATTATATCGGTGATTCTGTGAGGCACTTCAAAACAAATCCTAGCAAAATGAGATTAGAATTCAAGTTTTTATGCCGATAATATTTTTTTTCTTTCATATTCTTCTGTGCTGTGAATATTCATAAGTTTGCTTTGAACTTGGCGAATGTCACCTACTCGAGTACACGACCTTCAACTGATTTGGGGTGGCCATCTCCATTTTCTTTTGTAATAGTACTTTTTTATTTTACCGTATAAATATTCAACTTTTTAGCCTTTTCTCTATCCCATGGCTAGTTCATCATGATAAAATGTGAGAATCAGAATCACGCGCCCTTTTATCTACTTCCATTCTTTTTCAAAAGCAACACCACCCAAATTCCTATCCCCAAACCAAAGAAAAGGACTACTCCAGTATCCTTGTGGTTCATTAGTGGCAGAGCTTAAGCGTTGACCAGTGAGGGCTTCCAGTCAGTGGCCTTCAACCATGTCTTTTTCCATCAATTCTGTCCAATCTTAACCCTAAACTTACAAAAACCAACACCTATTCGGTAAAAGGCTAATGTTGCATCACAATTATATTTCTCGAGTTATTTTTTGCTGCTATATAGTTTCTGGTTTAGCAAGAAAAATGTTACTGTATCATTTTTTCTACTAGATGGTTATTGTATCATTTGTTAGATAATGGTAAACATCCCCGCAGTCACATGCTCCTAACAAACTGACTAAAATCTCTTTGATAAAAAGAAAGAAAGAAAAAGATACTACGTCAATTAAAATCTACTCGTCTGAACGCCTTTGTTTTGCCCGACGACATCCAAAGAGACCGTAGCAGAGACCAATGGTCAGTCAGCAACCAGTTACCAGTAGCCACGTTTTGTCATGTACTACCACGATGGGCATCTCAAATCCTCCAATCCAAACAGTACACAATACCGGCGTAGACTGATGAGGACATCACTTTCACAGACACAACCAAACCAATTGCACAAGAAGGACCCATGACACGAGCTCGAGCGCGTCAACTTAATTATCAGGTCAAGTCATTTCTCACTGTCTATAGTAGTTCTTCTCAGAATGGGGTACTACTAAATCCTTGTGGTGATTTTGTTATAATTAGAAACATAGAAGGAGCACCAGGACCATAAAGCAGGATCGGACCATCAATCAGGACTGGATTGTTTCGGTCACAATTTTTCACTCCGGATGTTGTTGAAGGCAAATGAGTACTCATAGGAAAGATCTCAAAGTCTACTTTCACATGGGTCCAATCTCAGCTTCAAACTCCTCTAGACGTGATCAGAAACGTCAGAAAGGCGTTCGGACCTCCAGTCATGGGCTGAGACCCATTGTATCCAGTTTAGCCCATTAAGGGCCCTCTCTAAGTTAGGGTTTGAGTCCCCTCACGCCTTCAGGACGTCTTCCCACTATATAAACCTGTGGCAGCCGTCATTTGAGGGTGGGTTTTGTTCAGATGTAAGTTTAGCCTTAGCTACTTCCTTGTAAACGCGTGTGTCGACGAGACCACCCGATTTGCTTGATTCAGAACCCCAATTTCGTGATTATATCCAGATCTGTGAGTTGTCTACCTGTTCATCTTGTTCTTGCTTGTTCTCGATTGCTCGCAGGTTCAGGGTTGTTCTTGTCACAGCAAGAACAACAACAAATCGGAGCCGGTGTACCTGTTGCTAAGGCGCAGCAACCCTGTAGGTTGTTGTAGTCGGACAGCCAACGTCGAATCCACCCCAAATCGAAGCTATCCTCCTCTCATCGAAAGATCGGGATCAGCCACTGTCATACCATGTGGTATCAGAGCAAGGTTTATCGGTGAGAGTATCTACCAATCTGTTAGATTTTATTGCCTATAGTCCAAAAATTACCCACAAAACAAAAAGAATAGGGTAGACCTGAAATTTCCAAAACAAATTTGTGCCTTGCTGTTCTGCGTGGTCAATACTTGTTGAGTTTTTGGTTACATCGATTGATTGAGTTGTTGGTTCCTAGGGTTTTATCCTTTAGAGTTGAGTTCTTTTCATGATTTTTTTTTAATCACCACCAGATCCACCACCGCTGCCATCACCATTGCTTCCACCAAAATTTCTCCCACACCAGAACCACCATACTTTCTGCCACCATTATTTCCACCTCCGCTGCTATCAAAATCATCATTTTATCTCAATTCGTGGTCTTACAAAGTTATAGTTTGATT
>BCLG01005466.1:15927-25972 GCA_001602295.1 Zoysia matrella | reverse complement strand
ATTTGCAAGCAGTGTGCAAGTCACTCCAAAGCTTTTATGCAGAAATGGTATTGATTATAAGAAATGTCATAGGATCATAAAACACTCTTTTTGTTTCATTTCTCAAGAATGGTACCTCGTTCAACATTTTTATAGGGAAAAGAACGGCATGTGTAATCCTTTTCATCTGTATTCTGAAAAAATTTTATGATTATTTCTATCGAATCGTGCAAAGGAACTACTTAGAAGTAGTAAGTTTTTCCATCAGGAACTAGGTTCCAGCACACTAGATTATATGAGAGTGATGGGCTCACCTCTACCATCTAGGCAAGCTAAGGCCAATTTTGTTTGAGTCAGAATTTTTTAGCTTTTAGAAAAATTGGCTGGTGGCTAGTTAAAAAGTTGATCGGTGAAATTTAGATATTGATTTTTTAAATATACATTTAGTTTTTTTGCACACCAAAAGTTAGAAAAACAGCCTTCAGTGAGCTTTTCAGCTTTTAATTTATTTTTGCAAAAGCTCGCTTTTCAGTGTTCTAAAAACGAGCTTTTCAAAACTTTATTTATTTTAGCTTCTCAGTTTTCAACTTTTCAATTGAAAAAGTCAGCTGAGAAGCTGAAACAAAGAGATACACTACAGAGATACAATATGATACTGTTTGGTTGCTAAGCTTGTATCCCTGCATGCAAAATGATTAGAACATTTGATTGGTTAGGTGCACCGCATAGGCCGAGGTTAGTTTCTCTCCCTGCGGATGCTCCCTTGCGTATTGTATGAGCCAGACTATGGACAAAAGGTTTTTAACTTTAGTTTCCGACGGCCAGGCTCAAAGGAGGCCTCTGCATGCAACGGGTCAGACTCAGCTTCACATCCAGCAAACTAAGGCGGATTTTTTACATGGCCTCTATTATGAGCGCATCGCTGGAGCCACCTGTGGCTCCAACACAGGCGGCCCGATCCTGCCGACATGTTTTTTGAAGAAGAGGAGGGGGGGGGGGGGGGCTTTGCACAGCAGCAGGAAGCGGGGAGCCCCGCATAACAGGGGTCATCACTTTGGATTATTCGTCCAGCAAACCAATCAATGCAATTTGCATTCCGAAAGCCAGGCCTGCTCAAATATAGGGAACTAATCATGCTCCAAGTGTAGCACAACTCTATACCCAAGGTAGCTAGAGCATCATCTACTCCCTCCATTCGGTAATACAGGTCGTTCCAGTCATTTTGCACGCGGAATAAGGATGAGGAGGAGAGGTGGACATTGGAGCTCCTACTAAACTGCGCTAACTGTACCTGCGTCAGAGGTCTAAAACGCGAGTACCCCTAAAACGCTCAGCGGCGAAGTCTTCGAGCCAACAAATTGAGGAGGCAACGCGTGGGCAGATAAAAGATGACTAGGGGTAGGGATGAAAAGCCTATGATTAAATTTGCGAGAACGATAAATATTTAAGAATAAAATTTAAATAATAAAATGATTTATAAAAAAGTGAACTACAAACTCTAAGTACTAGATCACGAGATAGTAGCGCTACTATCGTGGAACATTATCATTCTGAAACCTTGATGATTCATTTGTAATCACCAAATAAGCAGACGATGCCAAAAGCCCTAAGTAACCCTGATGAATTTTTGGGGATCGGCACTGTCATTTTCTACTCGGATCACGGTACGATTCCCCCGGATAACCTTCCGCTAGTTCTTATTTCAGCGCGGCCTCTTGCTCGCTCACACGTCCTGCAAGCCACCATGTGTGCAACCTACGGGCTGGTGAGTTGTTTGCGCCAGTCAGCCAGCTCGGATCCTGACCTCGCAGCTGCCCCCAGTACATTATTCTGAGTTTCTGACCGTTCGATACGATCGGAAACCACCGCCGTGTGTACACGTCCGGGCCAACAGCTCCGGCGACGGCGACCAATGTGTATTTGGAGGCCTTGTGCAGCTCGTGCACCATCGCTTGCCATGGACTCAAGGTTAAAATATGAGGCTCTGAGTGTCATAGTTTTTCAATACACAATATTAAGAAATCATAGTTTTAGAAGTTAATGTCAAGCAAAAATGGATACACTTTTACTAACAATGTGGTTTTTAAAAATACAAAATTTATTGCCTCTAAACACCTCCTCCTTATTTTCTAAAACCAAATTTTTTTTGTAAAACCATAGTATTATTTTTCAAAACTAAAGTTTTTGTTACATCCAAACACCACATGCCTTTCTAAGAGATAGGCCTAAGTCGCAAGGCACACATGTGAAAATAATTACATGTGAGTATAAGAAAAAGAATTTTGACATGACTGGTATATATACAAACATTTGGCACACCAGTCTTGTGGAAAATGAACAGGATATATAACATCAAGTATGAGATTATCATCAAATCAGTCGCAATTGCTTTTACTCTTACTTGGGCCATTTTCGACCAGCTAACTCTCATGACTACGAATCAAGGGGCTCCGCAAATTAGAGTTCAGAACATCGTTGTACCCTTCGCAATCATCATGAAACTAGATCACAAAAAATATTCCCCAAATCCATTGTACTATGCCAAAGATATTATCAGAAAGATATAATACCACTCAACGATAAATAACAGAAATGCAATCCCAAAACTAATCCGGTGAACTGCATCAGTGGCTTGGAAAGTGAGAATTTCTGTTGTGCAAATTGAAATGGTTTTGCTATAAAAACTCTGTTGTCAGTAACTTAAAAGAGTTTGCATGTGAGGATAAACCATAGGTTTGAAAAGCAAGTAAAATGAAACCATAGTTTTGGAAGTCAGTATCATTTAAAATTATTGTTTACAAAAATATTATGTATAGAGTTTCTAAAACTCAAAAAGACTATAAAACTGACAATATTGTGGATTCTAAAACTATAATTATTTGTTACATCCAAACACGACCTAAAAAGAAGTCGTGAGGCACACATGTGAAAGTAATTACATGTGAGGATTAGAAAAAGTTTGACATGAGTTGTACAAAAACCTTCGGCACATGATCTCGTGGAAAAAAATGAAGAGGATAACATCAAGTACGAACTTGTCATCAAATCAGTCGCAATATGAGAGGGGGATGGTTACCCAGTGGATATTTTTCTTGTTAAAATGATGAGCTAGATATATGTCAAAATGCTATGAAACTGCAGCAATTCCTTATTATAGTAGTATTTAATATGCTATGGCATTTTAGAGTACAACAATTAACTGATACAGTATTATGGGCGAATATTGGGTACAATAAATTCGTCCAATGAGACGGAGATGCGTGGAGTCCACCCTCACAGTATGCTTGTAACAAGCACAATCACAAGAGATCGAGGTAATAAAAACCTTCGTATTTGCCTTGCGTTTTTTTTTTGTGTGTTAAATGATTCTTTAACAGAAAAAAGATTGTTTAATTTTTTCTTAGCTAAAGGAAATCCATGGATATCGTAATTGAAGCAGGCCGGTGCTGTTTATGGGCCTGTGTAGAGGGCCTGCAATATACAAAATCTCACAAATGCCGGCCCAGGGTGAGCATGCCGTAGACCACGTCAACCGTGCCCGGAATTGAATACCGCGCGCCATGGCAAGGCATGAGGTGGGCACGAACGCCGCGGCCGCTACTGACGCGCTTGGCGCAGGCGTGCCATCCACTCCGTGTCAAAACCCGATCGCATTAGCCTGCTTCAGACAAATTTCTGGTCTCCGTCTTCCCTTTCGCCAGTGGAAACGCGAGAGCACGCGTTCATGGCGAGACACGACGCCATGCGCAAGGTCCAAGCTTTCCAGTGGCCGGAAGAGCCGGCAGAGAGGGACATAGCCGTCGACCCCTTCTCGCTCCGGCAGTTCTCCAGGCTCGACATCGACAGGCCATTGCCCATCCCGTCCGTCTCCGTTTCTGACCCCCACGTGTCGCCGGCTCGGTTCGGCTGCGGGAGCGGGAGCGGGAGCGCGCCGGTCTCCGCCGCGTCGTCCCCGCGCGTGTCGATCGCCGGCCGGCTGAACGCCCTGGTCGAGGCCACCGGATGGGACGACGCCCCGCGCCCGGTGTCGCCGGTGCAGCAGGCGCATTCAGTAGCGCTGTCGGGAGGCAACGCCGCCGCCGCTGGCGGGGAGACGGAGCTGACGGACGGCGGGTTCGACGTCGTCCTCTCGTCGTCGTCGGGGCGGAAAGCGAACGAGCCGCAGCGGTGGGGAAGCGACGTCCCGCTGATCGCCGCCGCGGGCGCCGAGGAAGACTCCGCCGGCTACTCCTTCCCGAACGCGCGCGGCAAGAGCGGCCGGGGCGAGGCGACGAGGCACGCCGGGGAATCGCCATTCAGTTGCTGCATGTACGTCCCGGGACTGTCCAGGAAGGGCAGACCACCAGCAGCACCGGTTCCGCCGCCGGCGCGCCCGTCGCCGGGAGCGTTGATCGGCCGTGCCGCCACCGCGGAGAAACTGAAGCCGCACACCGACGACCCAGCAGGCGCGGCGCGGCAGAGCACCGTTTCGCTTGCCGCGTCGCTCGAGCGGTTCGACTGCGGTTCCCTGTCGACGTCCTCGTGGGGGGACCTGGACCTCGATGGCGAGGTCTCGTCTTCGTCCTGCTTCGACCTGCCGCTAGAGCTCATTCTGGGCGGCGAGGATGACGAGAGCGATCTGCCGGTGTGCGCCGCGTTCGTGTTCGACAGTGACGGCATCCGGAAGAGCGTGCTCAAGAAGAGGCTGGCAGATGGCGTGGTGGAGGCGCGGCGGCCGTCACTGGGGAGGGTATCGATGGGCGCGTCCGGCAGGACCTCAGCCGCCCACGCCCGCGTCTCCTTGAAATCGAGGCCGCCATCGGCACCCACTTCGCCGTGAACTTCCGTCCACTTCGAGGAACACTCGCCCCGGCTTTGGATGATCAGAGGGCGCAAATTCAGGCAGCCGTGTACAATTGAGTTTTACGGTGAGAATGCTTCAAGGTTAATGGGCGGATCCGCATCACTGCATCTTGCCATGCTTAGTGCTGGTTTTACCAGGAACAGTAAAGAACAATTTGTAAATGGCCATAACTTAAAGCCAAACTTTGGAGTACAATGTTCTCGCTTCAGTTTTCTGAAGCATTTCAGTAATTTGTGCTGAATCTGTAGCGTTCAAAAAATTAGTTTCAATTTATCTACTACGCATCATCAACGCACCAAACACGAGACATTCCACAATTCTGCATATTCAATTATCTGCAGATGCAGAAACACTATATTTGCCGCCACGAACTACACTCGGACTGGTAGACACAAATTCAACTGAGTTAGATAGGAGTATCATCAGAAACAGGATCAATATTTTGATTAGACTCGGTTTTCCTTTCAGGAGGCACACAGCTCTTGCGCAAAAACATATTTACATTTCTCGAAGAACTACCTCACATACCTTTAGTGGTGGTTAACAAAAGGTACGAAGCCACATCAAAATCAGGGCTTCACAAACTCCGCATCTAAAGCTGGGAGCACCGGCTCTTTTTCCTTTGCTCTTTCCTAAATCCTAAATCTCAAAAATTCATCTGGGCGCGGACAACATCATCGATAGGAGATTGGCAGACTGGACAACTCCTGCTGCTCGATTTCAGCTGGTCGGCACAGTTAAAACAGGTGCACATATGTCCACATCTGAGAGGATCATAAGGAACTCAGTTAGCAGTATTCCACAAACTGTATTGTATTCCTTTTTTTTTGCGACATTATACTATTTTAAAAGCATGCATGAGATATAAGAACTGAGGTTCTTACTGAGGAAAAAATGTTGCTACTCAAGTGATGGTAAGAAATAAGATGCAAGTGCTTCATGAGCATGATCTATCTCTGCAATCATTACCTGTAAAGTAGGGAGTCAATCTGCATTCGTTGACAGATGCAGCAACTAACTCTCTTTGCTGTGCTGTCGTGTTGGCTTGGCATCAACCCTGTTCAAGAAATGGCATCAGAAAAAGAAAGTGAGCGCATAAAGGTCGGCAAACATGATTACAAATAAAGTACAACTAAGATGGTAAAAGCGCAGAGTGGGACACTAGAAAAGGCAACGACATAAAGTTCATAAGGTAGCCTATAGTCTTCATGTCTGAACAGTCCATTCAGAAAAGCGTCAAAGGTACCATGTAAATCCTAGAAGACGACTATAGTATTGAGCACCTATAGTTTTGCCAACACTCCATCTGACTGGACTTTTAAGGCAACTCACTTGCATTGTCAGGATGAAAAAGAGAGGAGTGTTGCCTTAAAAGTCAAATCCGATATCTTTTACTAGTTAAAAGACTGCAGATACATGTAATAGTTTCCATGTTCTATCCTCTTTCTTTTCTTTCTCATCATGGATAGCCCCGAACTTCCTATATGGAAACTATATTGTTCTAAGTTCACCATACTCTGGAGTAAATATTAGTTATAGCAGACAGAAAATATAGACAAAAAATTTCATCACCACTCACCTGCCTCACGAAGTGCACTGCACACCTCTTCTTTAATGGAGTGCTGCATCTTTACTTGGGATGCAATACAACTTTCCACCAACTTCCGCAGTTCATAGATTTCATGATGAATCTGAGACAATTCACCCCTTACACTCACCTCCATTTCCTACAAAAAAAAATATAGTAAGAATGTGAACTTTCCACAGCAGATACTGAACAGCAGCTCGCTTACAAGGAAGTTTTGGTAGCCATGATGTTGACTTCCAAATGAAGGACACTGCCAAGTATCCTGTTGATGGGCTGCAAGATGTGAGGCAGGATCTAAAGAACACGATGCAGATACCACATGCTCAGTATCCTGGATCTGATCATTCTGTCTCCAATACATGCTTTCATCATAGTATCCTCCAAAATCGTTCATAATCTGTTGTTGTCTTTGTTTGCGCAGGACAGTTTGCAGGAGATGGTTCATTTTATTACTGAAGTCACTCTCAAGAGACTTTGAAACCTTTTTGCTGCAGAGAGGAAGGAAATATGTCATGCCCCAATTCAGTAGAGTTAAGTAAAAGAAGGTCAACTGGTCAAGTTTGTGCAAAGTTATTAGAACTGAATAGTAATCTTACTAAAAAAGATGATAAACCGATTTTGGTGTTTGAGCACTAGAAATAAGCTTCAAACAAGTGCAAAAACGCATCTGGTCCTAAATGGTAATATTAGTTAGTAATAAACTAGCTAAAGCAGCATGGGATGTTCACATCTCAGCAGTATCCACCATGTTATATGGGACATAATGCATCTTAGTTTGCAGGTGTAATGGACAAAAAACAATAAGACTAAGACCAAATGCTAATATTACCTTTCTAGAAGGCTGCAAATATCAGCATTGCGGCACAAAGCGCTGCAGTCTAACTGTGTGACAACACATAATGACCTCCACGAATTTGGGGAGTCTATCCAAGGGCGATCATTAAATTCAATCTGACTCTGGTTCTCAATATCACCCATTGCATCCTGATGCCAGCTATCTGGACTCATTGAATCAATTGGTGCAGGCCAACCAAGATTGCTCATCCATAATCCCCTCTCTTCCCAGGACCCGTTGAGGCTCTGGTTGTCTTCTCGTTGATTATCACCTCTGGATGATGGAGTTTCTAATTCACGAAATGTGCTTGTTGTGCTTGGGGAGACATCTTCGACATATGTGTTGTCATCAACCGTACTTTGCTCATCATACCTTGCAAAACTTGATGCTTCAGAATATTTCTGACTCTGAACACCAAAGTCTGCACAATCTTCTTGGCATTGATTACCATTAGTCTTCATCAGCTCATCACATTGTAGATTTCCAGAGCCATCAGAGTTAACTAGATTCTCAACAGATATAACGTTAAATTTTCCCTCAGGTGGAACTCTATTATCACGCTCTCCTTCATCAGCAGCGCAATCACTGGAAAAAAGTTTAAGATTAGTTGTATGTAAACAATATAAAATGATAAAGCTACAAATACTAAATAAAACTAAAATACTCTATGTAAACTGTTCATGATAACTGTTTACCTATTATTATGTTGACTGCAATTGTTTGCGTCTACTAGATCATATTTCCTGCAGTTGTTCCTGTCCATTGATTGAAGAAAAAATTAGCTATAAAAAGGTATGCCATATGATGGTTAATTAGTTTCTTTCCCAAATAGTTAAACCATTTTGCTTAATCTAAGGAACAAAAAGGTCAATGTGTACAAGAAATTTGTATGGACTCTCTGGAAATAATCACTCTGTACACACCAAAACTGCCTCTATTCATCATTTCATCTACAAGGGAGGAATGTTTTTTGAATATTGTGATAATACCTCATGGTGTCATCCTTGAGTACATGTTTTGGTTGATGCGGCCTCACTGGTCTCAGATGAGTCAAGATACCATCCTCCATCTTACCTCCCTGGCGCAATAGCCTCAAACGAAGCATGGACTGCAATGTGTGAAATATCATTTGGTGATTAGGTAGAACATTCCATAAACATGCTTTCAAAATACTACTACTTGTAAATTTGCAATCAAATTAATGATATCAGAAGAATGCAATTTAGATCAAAACGTTGAAGCATCTGTGGGCTGTGGCACATTATTCTTTTGCTAATCTTTGCCTTAGAGAAAAGAATCAACTTTTGATGGAAAGACAAGAAGTATCTTGACCACACGTAATCAAAATACTTGCCCAATAGTTCAGCAAATAAGATGTGACTGCTTCTGCGTATCAAATATTTTAATAACACACTGCAAATGCTGATATATCAACAAACCCACACTAATATTCCCTGCAATTCAGCTTCAATATTTGTTGGAGTAAATCACCAAAAGTGCTTCAGATAACTGTAGATGCAGTAACAACTAAACCAACCTAAATGTCATTATGAATAGTTGAAGTTTGCATCGTACTGCCACTTAACAAATCACAAATCCATTACTCATATTTGTTTACCACAGGTACATGGCATCCTAGCAAGAAACCAATGAAGACATGGGGCGTGGTTCATGGCCCTCTTGACTGCAATCGGGCTGCATCCACACATCTCCATAAGGTGTCTGTTTCCGGACAAATCAGAAGAACCAGACAAACAGGGGATGTTATTCGCTCAAGACATCTCATTCACTAGATATGCAGAGCAAGAAGACCAGTCTTTGAGTGGAGTAACAATAACTGCTGCCATGTGGTCACTTGCATTTTTCTCTGTGGGCACTTGCATATCACTGACCTTGCAAAGTACTACTACGTGGAATTTGCATCTTATTAATCATCTCTCTTTTTGCTCACAATAACTAAGGCAGGTACTAAATTAAGTAGCAGAGCTGTAAAAGTGATGTAAGACCCCAGAGTCATAAAACGATTTGATATAGATGTTTTGGTGGAACTTTCTACACATACACGAAAGTCACAATTTTTTTTAGAGATTTAAAGAAAAAACAGAGCCGCTTCTCAGAAATAAATAATGCCAAAAAGCATATCGCTTTACACATTTAGCCGTCAGAATTTAACGTTTCCTAGTATCTTTCATTTCAGTTTATATTGACAAGCTAACGAACCTGCCCAAACAAAACGCGCCATAATGGAGAACTTGCACATGACATTGATCAGCGAGGCCAGTTGGGAAACCGATCCACCAAACTCTCATCCGATCCAATTTTTAGAGGGGGAGGGTTCAAATCAACAGCTCACCTTTTTAGGCTAACCTTAAAAGAACTACAAATTTTAGATCAAGAAACAATATCCACTAAATATGATACATAAATGGAAAAAGTACAGAAATTCATGATTGACACCACTAACTTGACCCAAGGAACAATGCGACAAGCCGAGGTGGCGACAATGACAGATTTGATTTTTACCTGGATCCTGCCCTTGTGCGCGAAGCGGGAGACGACGTGCCTCTCGGCGAGCGCCGCGACCTCGCGCTTCCGTCGGTGGGCCATGTTGGCGACGAGCTCCTCCATCGCGCGCCGGCCGCGCACGGTCCGGACGACGAGGTGCGGCGGCCGCGGGCCATTGATGCTCGCGCACCGGACGGGGGCGGGCGAGGGCGGCGCGGATTGCGAGAGCGCGAGCCCGGCGGCGTCCTCCAGCAGCTCGTCCTCGGGGAGCGACGACGACCCGCAGAGCTTCCTG
>BCLG01005466.1:2990-15785 GCA_001602295.1 Zoysia matrella | reverse complement strand
GAGCTCGGCCTCCCGGGCGCGGCGCGGCGCCGTGGTTGACGTCGTGACGGCCGCCGCCGCGGCCGCCGCCCACCGGTCGAGGATTTGGCGCCTCCGCCGCCGCGGCGTCGGCGCGCTGGCGGCCGCCGAGGAGTCACCGCCGGGGGAGGAGAATGAGGAGGAGGAGGAGGCGTGCGTGTTCGCCGGCTGGTGCGGCGGCGCGACGAGGATGTTGAAGAGCCCCCGCGCGGCGGGCGTCGGGCGGGAGGGGCCCCTCCATGAGGCGGACTCGTGCGGCATCGCGGCCACCGATGAGGCCATCATGGCCGCGGCCGAAACGGGAAGGGAGGGAGGAGGGAAATGGCAGTGGCCGCGGGCGGACGCGCGTGCGGTGCTCAGATATAACAGCGGTCGGTCTTGGCGCGCCGCGACTTTCGCGGAGGGGAACGGGGACCGAGGCCGAAACGGCGCCGCGCGGAGCCGTTTGTTTCCTCGTCGACCGGACGCTAAGCGGTGGTAGTACCTGCAGCGGCGGCTAATTTTAGGCGGGCGGACATGCAGATGGCTGTTCCGTCGCTAAACGCGCGACGCGGGGTCCCTGGGTTCTGGTTGATTTCCACCACAAACTCCGTGGTTTCGGAGAGGTTTTCACCAGCTCCGCGTGTCCGCGCGGCCGTGTGCGTCGGGTGGGTGGTCTCCGTGCTCCCGCGCGGCGGGGCGTGGTGCCGCGCGTACAAAACACTGAAGCTGGTGGCGCGTACGTCGCGGCGCAGGTTGCCGACCGGTGTCCGCGACACCGCGCGGGCGGTTGGGAGGAGGGGATACGGGCACACGGCCCGTGCCCTCGCTTTCGCGGAGAATGTAACACCTATAGTCCGGCGCACCGGCGATAGCGTCGCCGCTGTTCCGAGACGTGCAGCAACCAATGCCCCGGTACCCAGTCGCCTCGAAAGTTGTTGACGCTAGTACCTTTCGCGATGCCCCAAGCAACGGTGTTGTTTCCAGCTGAGACCTGCACGTCTGCGTTCGTCGTGCTCGGTCAGGCTTCATTTTTGGGCCTCAAAAAATACGATCTCGCAGGCTTTTTTAGCTACGCGTGTCGATTTTGTGCGCCGTGTAGAATACGGTTTCTGGAATTATCTGGACGACATTCAAGTGGCTGCCGTTGACGTGGCTGGAGCGAAACTGAGGTCCTGGGAATCGTCACCGGGTAATTATTAAGCCCCAGAAAAAACGCAGCTTTCCATTTCGTTACGTGTTAACCCAAGAAAAAATCAATATTAATCGCGACTGTAACGTGCACGGTCAAGTCGGACCAGGAACGAACTTGTCAAGCTCCTGAAATAGTTCTACTCCAGTACGAGCCATGACCGACCGCCAAAAATTAAGGCGAGAATTGAAATGCACGATCGATGTGGTGTCGATTGAACGAGGGGCCGTCGCTGGTACAGTACGAATACGCTGCACTTAGTATTTGCTCAACGATGAAGAATTTGAGGGTCACGGAACGGAAGAGGGCTGTTTACCTGCTAGCGGTTGTTTGATCGGCAGGGCTGTTAGCACTTTGGTTCTAAAACGCATCAAGTTATAGATACAAAGAAACTTATAATTTTAATTTTAATATATTCTGATTTTGAGGCATTAACAAAGCTGATTTTGAGTTATTCCTTTTACAAATATGAGTATTTGCCTCTGACATTTGTTAATGCCTCAAAATTGGATTAAAAATATGCCCGTGCTAACCCACACAAACTACTCAAAGTTGTCTTAATTCTGATTTTGAGGCATTAACAACAGCAAGGCATTAACGTTAAGCCTGATTTTGCAGAAATTTTGTTAGCGACGCGTTAGGCTAACAAATGTCAGTTTTCAACCGTACGAAGCAGATCAATCTGGATGAGGTTAACAAAATTCAGTTTTTTCAATGCTAACAATCAACGGACGTAGAATTTTTTTTTCCTCAAAAAAGGAAGATTCGGAAAAATTTAACTGTTCAACTATCAGATTTGTAAGAAAGGATAACTCTGGGTGCATTTTGTTATGTGCAAATGACGTAACTGACGTTTTGCTGGATATACGTAGAAAAAAAATGTAGCCGAGTGCATCCTCAAATTACAAGCAAACTGAATTATAAAGCTAATAAATCTAAGTATACTCGCATACTCGCTCCGTTTTTAATTGATGTCGTCGTTGATTTTTAACATTAACTTTGATCATTCGTCTTATTCAAATTTTTTTTCTAAATGTATATATTTTATTATAATTTAATTTATCATTAAAATTATTTAAATCACAATTTAAAATTTTATAAATTTAAACTAATATTTTGAACGAATAGTCAAAGTTATTGTTAGATGTCAATGGCGAAATCAATTTAAAAACGAAGAAGTATTTCTCTTCATCTTCTATATACTCATACATCAATTAGATCCAAATCTCAATTCCAGATATGTACAGTCAAACACTCGTAAACATATTGAGAACAGATGCCCAAAGTGGCAACTAGGAGTAACATTCTTGTATATAAAATTAAGTGAATTCTTTTTTCTTTTGTTTTACTTCTTCTTTTTTCTGTCACTGAAGAAGAAGAAAAACCAAACCTAATTTTTTCCATCTCAAAATCAGTCGAAATCGATTTGAGAGGTAAATTTTTACTCACTATCACTGGCGTAGCTAGGTGACGGCCAGTCGGGGTTCTGCACCCCCCCCCCCCCCCCTCCCCTTGTGTTGAAAAAAAAATTCTTTTTTTATCTTGTTGTGAGGTAGAGAAAACTTAGTTTAATTTGTGATTTGACCCTCTTAATATTGTGTGTAGCTCCGCCACTGTCACTATTCCTATGAGAACTAATTACAGAAACTGATCAGGATGACGCTGAGAATCCCTACCAAACGGTGGTGAAGTTAGAAAACGAATAAAAAACCTAACAGTCTTCATACCAAACGTAGGAGTAGCTATCGTACTCGTGTCGCGAAATTTTCTGAGTAGTTCACCGGTCAGAGCTTCACCTAAAACGTACTCGTACATCCGGTCAGCTCAGGAGTCGTGACCAGCGCGCCGAGTCCTTGACTAGCCCAGCAACAACTACCTACACCGACGACGCCCATCACATGTGCGTGCGTAGAGATGATTTCTGTTTTCGGACCGGGTCGGGATGGCCGTTAGGTAGCTCATACTACGAAAATTAGATGACTCTACCGTGCGTTGCCGCGAAATTTTTATAACAGTGATAATAATTTATTATGATAGAATAAAAAAATTTTAAAAAATAATTATAATGAATAAAAAATTAAAATATATGAGAACTATTTAATAAAATTTATTTGAGCTCACAGAATATAATGATTAATTATATTTGTTTGAAATTTCAAAATTTTCTAGCGACGTTTCTTAATGAAATTTGAACGGAACATCTATTTAGGTGGTGCCGCCGTGGATAAAGTAGGAATGGTGTTCTTTGAATAAAAAGAAGAAGAGTCAGATTGAGCAAAAATGGAAGGAAGGCAGAGATTAAATAGAGGATGGCAGCTAGTGGAAGATGAAGAGAGAGACAAAAGAAAAAGTTAAATAAAAAGATGTAAGAATAAACGGTCAGATCAATTGAAGCATCATGATCGAACGGTGCATAAAAAAAATAAGATGATACGGCTCGATGAGGAGTCAGCTTTGATAGTTAGTGGTTTAAAAAAATATAGATATTATAAATGTTTTGCTATTTCATCAGGACTTTGGAAAAGCGTAGTAAACCACACTAAAAGTCTCCTGGGAGAGGTCTCAAGTGTAATTATCGCAGTGTCTTCGCTCTTTATTATTCCCAAGAGTGTCACGATGTTTATATAGCCATCTTAAAACAATACATTTATTTTTTCGAAGACCATGTTTTTGATGCGGAAATGCTCTAGAAATTCAAGGGATCGAGTAGCGGTCTGTTTCTCAAGTCAATCGCGCGCCGTATATGCTTTGAAATGAACGGAGTACGTAGTACTTCGCTTGGACCACTACGAACGCTGTACTAGCTTGTCAGCAACATCTACGCTGACAGTCCGCCCGGCTTGTGCTACTGGCACCCAAAATACCAAATGGGAGGCAGGCACTGCTGTTTGGAGCCAAGAACATTTTGATTTTTGAAACCCGGCCGATCGATCGATCGATCGATGTGTGGAGGGCGCAGCAAAAAGAGATTTTTGATTTCTGAAAACTGAAACTCCGAGCGATAAATTTGGTGGCGATCACGGGAGCATTTCCACACCGACACCGCTGCCTGGTCATCACATAGTACAGCGCTACAGGGGATACGCCTGCATGCCCGAGTGCGATCAGACGCTGCCACCAAACGGAGCCGAGACGGCTGCCTGGATGATCCGGACACCGATCCTGACGACGCCATTTGACGGGAATCTTCACGCAGACAGAGCCTTTTCTCGCAACGGCGCCAACGTGATCCTGGCAAAAGCCCCGGTTTAATTTTAGGCGCTGTCCATCCGGCTACCGACTCCTCCAGCTTGGAAGCACCGACGAAAACACGGAGCAGAAACTATAGGAATAGACTTTCTGGCTAGGCGTTTGTAGGCGAAAGAACACTGCCCAGCCCCGACTAGATCATTTTTCCTTTTCCCGTTGGACGGACGGACACTTTCTAGCCAAGATCCAGAAGCATGATGTCGTTTGAATCCCCTGCCCCACCTTTCTCTCGCAGCGCCGCAGCTGTGGGTTTGTTTATGTACGCCGTCGAAGGCCAGATGGTTATCAATTGTTATTAACTTTATAAACTCATGTAAAGTGGTAGTAGGTCGAGCCTTCCGAAAGAGAAGTAAAGCAGGATCTATATGTCTATGTGGCTGCTGGTCTGACCATTAGCATGCAGGTTCTTAATTGATTAATTATTAGTGCTATGGATGTCTCTCTCGTCTTTCCATGATCTCGAAAAGGAAAAACTTTTTTTTAAAAAAATGAAACAGTGATTTCCGTTGAACGTTAAGTTTATTTCTTAAAGAGAATATGCATTTCGAAAGGCACCTCATAACTCCCAAGCGTCTCACTGTTCTCTGGATAACATTTCGAAAGGCACCGAATGGTTCACGTAGAAGCAACGGATGAATTTACTTTTTTCCCCCCAAAGCAACGGATGAGTTTGACTGGGCAACGGATGAACGCTGGACGTAGTAAACGCTCGTTTATACACATTCATCTCAACAGAATGTTTACGTCGCATGCTCTGCATCACGACCGATGGAAATGGCAAAGGGGTCGGTATTTCAGGGGTGAAATAAAAAAAAAGATCATATTCAATTTCGTCCTTGGGCTATGGTCAAAAGTTCGATTTTATTAATTAAATTTTTAAAATCCAATTTAGTCTCTAAACTTTATTTAGAGACCCAGTTTTATCTCTAGTTCGATGTGACTATCCACGTGACACGCTATGTCAGCACGAGATATGTCTTATCAGCCTCAGTTTGAGATTGTGAATTTTTAATTGATTTTTCTCTCAAACTATAATGATGTATTTAGAACCATTTTGAACCATCATGTTTCTTAGAAGTTAGAATTAGTGAAACAAATAATATCCTACATGGATATATTATTTTCTAATATTTGGATTGTGGTAAAATTTAGACGTGAAAACTTTCTGTATCATATGTGAATATATTTTCATATTTTTAAAATATAAAAAAACCTAAAAGAGTTAGTTTGTTAAAAAAACTAAATGACATATAAAAATGTTAAAATATAAAATTGTTCACATTATTAAATTTGAACATAAGTAAAATATGTTGCAATAATTATAAGAATCATGACGGTTCAAACAAATAGAAAAAAATTATTTTGAAATTCCAAATCTAAAACTGAATCTAACGGGATGTGATAGTACTGACATGACATGATAGGCCACATGTGAAGCCATGTCAAACCAAAGATTAAAATGACACCCTAATTAAAGTTCGATTGAGGCCCTAATTAAAGTTTGATGACTAGATTAAACATTTAAAAATTGAAAAAATAAAACTAAGCTTTTGATATAGTTTAGAGATTAAACTGAATATTATCTCAAATAAAAAGAAGAAGAGGATTGGACAAATGGACAGGTGCTACCTTCCAGAAGCACATGACTGATCACACAGCCGTCTTATCCCTCTCACAGACTACAGTGCTAGTGGCATTGCCCCCATCACGTGGAGGATGTTTTGCCCTTTTCTTGTTGTTTTTGGCCTCCGGTACTCGTGAGTAATGACATCGGCGACGATCCACGAACATGTGCGCTTCTCCCCTTGCTTTCAGGGAGCTCGTCCCCCTCCCAGGGCACATCTGTTCCTATCGAGTTTTTATTTTTTTTCCTTACTGTTTTTCTAGAAGAATATCTGTGTTACTGTAGGGATCTGACTAAGTTAAGAACTAGGTCGTGTAGCATCACTTGCAGTCATGTGACATCTGAGAGCCGTTGGATCTAATAGATCAACGGTTAAGATTTACTCTGATCTAGACCCGCCAGTTTTTTTTCCAGAGTACCCATTTATCATAGGTCCTGTTAAAATATAAAATTGTTCACATTATTGAATTTGACCATAAGTAAAATATGTTGCAATAATTTTAAGAATCATGACAGTTCAAATAAATAGAAAAAAATCATTTTAAAATTCTGAATCTAAAACTGAATCTTAACGGGTGTGATAGTCCTGACATGACAAGCCATGTGTAAAGCCATGTCAAACCAAAGATTAAAATGACACCCTAATTAAAGTTCGATTGAGGCCCTAATTAAAGTTTGATGACTAGATTAAACATTTAAAAATTGAAAAATAAAACTAAGCTTTTGATATAGTTTAGAGATTAAACTGAATATTATCTCAAATAAAAAGAAGAAGAGGATTGGACAAATGGACAGGTGCTACCTTCCAGAAGCACATGACTGATCACACAGCCGTCTTATCCCTCTCACAGACTACAGTGCTAGTGGCATTGACCCCATCACGTGGAGGATGTTTTGCCCTTTTTCTTGTTGTTTTTGGCCTCCGGTACTCGTGAGTAATGACATCGGCGACGATCCACGAACATGTGTGCCTCTCCCCTTGCTTTCAGGGAGCTCGTCCCCCTCCCAGAGCACATTTGTTCCTATCGAGTTTTTATTTTTTTTCCTTACTGTTGTCATAGAGGAACATCTGTTACTGTATGGATCTGACTGGTGAAAAACTAGATCGTGTAGCATCACTGTAGTTACGTGACGTCTAAGAGCTGTTGGATTTGACAGATCAACGGTTAAAATCCACTCGACCCAGATTCGTCAGTTTTTTTTTTCAAAGGATCCATTTGTCATAGGTCTATTTTATACCACTTGACTGCAGGTGATACTGATTTTTTTTTCTAAGTCGTGCAACATCCAACGACACACGGGCCCGGATCTAGAGCCCTCAATCCCTCAGCACCTTTGCATGCAACGCATCTAGCGTCCTACGCCGATGACCTTCCTTACCTAGCCTTATATTTAGAGTCTTGGCAGAGTCTGTAGAAGTGATTTTATGTTGAAATTGATGGTATGATTGAAAATAATTCTTTTTAGTTTTTTAGATAAATTTTTAAAATCAGAACAAAAGAATTGTATTACAGAATGAGAAGTTGATTTTTCAACTTTCATACTCTTTAGTTTATTTTAGAGTATGTTCTAAAAAATCAATCAAGAATCAATTCTTTTAAAAATAGTTTGCAACAACTTTTCAGATTTTGTCTGAGAATCAGCTCCGTTAAACTTTGTCAAAGGGAGCTTAGTTTTCAAGATGAAAAAAATTAGTCATTCTAAAAACCAGTAGATAAAAGATTTGTTTTTTGAAAAAAAGGTTAAATGAAATCAACTTCTCAGAATTCTCTGGCTAACCAGCTACTCCCTTTGTAATACTAGCATTTAAAAGTATACAATATTATTTATAGATATAGGGAGGGAAGTAGTAGTAGCTCCTAAGAGCATCTCCAATGGTTTCCAAAAGTAAGTTCCTAAATCAAAAATTAGGAAGTGAATAAAAATATATCTCTCCAACGGTTCTGTAAACGAAGTCCTCAAACTTTCGCACTTCTGAAACTACATCGTTCCCTCCCTATGCTTGGGGACCTGTTACGAACTCCCGAAAGAAAAAAAAATATCACGGTTCCCACGAAAAATTCACGAGTGCCTGGCGGAACTTTGCGCTGAACAAGACTAGGGCCACTAACCTTAAGATTAGTACTATCGAGGAAGAAATTGGCACTTAAAATAAATTTGTTTTATTTACATTGTTAATATTTTGAGCCAACTGGAGTATAAAATTAAGGATAAAGTCTAATTTATTTCACTCAGGTATAGTCAAAGTACAAATAACATCTTAAACTAAATATAGTTTATTTTACTCCGTCAAAACGTGATTTTGAGTCAATTTATCTTCTCATACAATTTGTTTTTTTAATTCTCTGTACACAAGTGTAATTTTAAGATAAAATTTTATTATATGATAAAGCATATCATAACACATATTAAAAAAATATGGTTTGAATTTTTTATTATTATTTTGCATATAGTTTTGTATTCTAAAGATTAATTCACTATTAAATTACTTTTCCTATAAAAATAATGATAAAAAATCATAATCATTTTTAAGATGTGTTGTGATTTGATTTATCATTTCTTAAAGTTTGGTCTTGAGATTATGTCTGTATATTGAGACCGAAAAAGACAAATTGATTAAGTGGGTAGATTGACTCAAAATCATATTTTGACGAGGTAAAATAAATCAAAACATAATTTAAGAGGTTATTTGAACTTTGGCTATATTTGTGAGGAGTAAATTGAACTTAGCAAGACAAACTTAATCTTTTTAATTACCATGAAAAAATTAAGAGATATACTCAAGTTTTTTAAGACCAAGACTAGGGCCATGGCCCTAGTGGCCATCCGCCACTGAGTGCCTCCATCCTTTGCCCATGGATCCTTGGATTTGGCTATCCTCGTTCGATCATAGGCGCCGCTGCCGCCATGCTGAGGCTGGGGACGCGAGCTGCCGTCGCCACAGAGCCCAAGGATCACCGAGGGCACGAAAGAATTTATCGATGCTGGATTCCAACTATGGCGAGATCACCTGGAGCGTGGTCGCTGAGCTATGGTTCTACTGATTCCAACGATCAAACCAAGTACGTGGATTCCCACGATTAAAGTTGTGTTCGACGGGAGAGGAAGTTGAGGATAGTCGGTCAAATCAGTTTAGTTGATGACATGGCTATTTTAAACCTGCTTTTAGGAATTAGTATTAGGAGTTGTTGGAGGAAGGTAGTAATTTTATTCCCAATTGCTTATAAGAACTTGCTAAAACTACTATTTAGGATGTCTTAATATTAAGGAATGGTTGGAGATACTCTAAGCTTTCGGACAAACTTCCTCACCTTTCCAGGCTTAGTGTGCATGCACACCTCAAGAGGAAAGTACTCTGGCTGGGCCCTCGATGGGGCCTTTATTCGAAAGAAAATTCGCCAACCAATTAGCACTAGGCAATCGATTCCTACGACGTTTTTATAATAATCCGATAAAAATAATCGAAAGCTTGATTAGTTTAGTCGCCGCCTAATAGAGTACGGGGAGAGCACGCTAGGCATCGCCCCGACCGCGAAGTTGGGCAGCATCGACGGCTCGGGCCCAGCCTAGCCGGTCGCGGCACGCAGCGTGCCACCCCTCGCCCGGCAACCCAACCGCTCGGGCTGCTTTGGGGGAGCCAGGCGCTGCTCGCTCATCGTGACACCGCCTTTCTGCCCAAGTCACTTAGATGCCGTTTCCTTCAAAATATCATGCACCTCTATTTAAATGGCAGTTGAGAGATGCAACCAGGTGAATTTGAATCGTTGATAACATGCTCTCTCTCTAAACCCACTACGGGGCTTGAGTCCCTTCCTCACCATAATCCTCTACTCGGTAAATGTTGATGTTTCAGACAGTCCAATTAGCTTGCACTTATTAGTTGCTTTTTGATGGCCTAAACTTAGAGTACAATATAATATCTCTCATAAACTTCATATTATAAAAAAATCATAACAACATTGCCAATGTCTTAATTTTTACCTCTCGAACAGGCATGGGCCAAAACCAAACCTCTCGAACAGGCGTGAGCCCAAACCAAGATTTACCGAAGACGTTCGTGAGCTTTGACCCAAATACGAACGGTCATCTGTAAAACGGCTACCTACGACCCTATGACGCACGACGCGACATTTGAAGCACAATTGATTGTCAGAGAGTTAACGCCAAATAAATAGCCATTATGCTTAATAACCGCGCTCGTTGTAATTAGAAATAGACGTTATCAAGGTTATGACGTGTTAATTGTCATTACCATGAGAGGCAGGTCCATCCTATAAATATGTAACCTGTCCGACAGGACAAGATATCTGTTTCCAGAGCAAGAGAACACACATTCACTACTCACTGGATGTAGGGTTGTTATTCTCCGGGAGGTCCGAACCAGTCTAAACCACTTGTGTCAGTTCTCTTCGTGATTAGCTTCGCAATACTCACACATTCGACTATGTTTACAATATCTGCCAATCTCTCGAACTCGTATTTCGGTCGTCGACAAATATTATCCATTAATAACGAATAATATCTTAGTTTTGGACCTTCTATTTTAAATTTCAGTGGCAATGTTTCTACGGCGGCCTCAGCGCTAGTAGCTACAAAGTGTGGTGACTCATTTTCTGTACATTGCATTCATGATCTTTTATTTCTTTTCTCCATGACTTATATTCGTTTGGTATTTGTTCTCTTTTTAGCTAAACTGTTGTTTTCTTCCCTTCTCGTTATATCTGAGGATAACAACATTACCATTTAATTGATTCTCGAAAAAAAAACAGTACCATTTAATGGGCTTGCAGCGTATATGGCCCATGGGCTCCTTATATTTGCTCACCTGTATTGTTCGAGTCATTTCCAAATTCCTAAAAAAGTTCCTTGTTTTCGTATTGAAAATCCTGCCTCTTAAAACGTTTTGCGGAAGAAACCAACATTGTCAACCAATTTGTGATGAAGACAAAGTATGATTGAATGCTCAATTAAATGATACCCTTCATTTTATATAACTTTAAAGTGCTGTAAAAATTGATTATGCATGGTTTCAAAGCCAAATAATTAAGATGGGGCAATACATATACGATCAGCTCACGAGTCGTGCCAGCTGAGTCCTTGAGCCCGGCAACAACTTCCTACGCTGACGACGCCCATCACATTTGCGTGCGTAGAGATGAATTCTGTTTTCGGACCGGGTCGGGACGGCCGTTAGGTGGCTCATACGAAAATGTTTGGATATTCCATAAGTTTTCGGCTATTCCATAAGGACTTTGGAAAAGCGTAGAGTGAACCATACTAAAAGTCTTGTTGGTGTTTCGATGATCGCACAATAGAATTTTTGTATGGGTGAAAGATTTGTGCTCGCTTCTCATTGATATGGTCTAGTCTACAGAGATTTTATCTTGGTTCGAACCGTTATATAGACGTAATACCTTATGTTCAAAATTAGGTGTGTGTTGCTTGATCGAATGAAAATTATAATGGCACTAGGGTTCTTGTGCGATCAAGAACTTCTAACTTTTTCGTGGAAGTAGTGGCTCGCTCTCATGTTACTGTTGTACTATGTGTCGTGTGTCGCTAAGGTCCTTGGCGCGTCTTTTTAAAGAGGTCGAACCGGGGTTACAGTGGCTTGGTGTCTACGAAACCGAGCGGCTCTGTGACAGATTGGGTTGTGAGCATTTCGAAGTTTATTCTCTAATAACTTTTGAGCGTTAGGTCACCTTGTCGTCCTCTTTGTCTTTGTCATTTGCCCAACAGTGAAAGGATAAAGTCAGCTTTCTGTTCACCGTCATGCAAATAACGCCTGTTGCACTGCACAGTGTCAGGAATCTTTCGTACTGTTGGAGGATGATCGTCGAAGGTGGTTGGCTGACCCAGGGGTCGAACAGGTAAGACAGTTATCCGACCTTGAGTTTTGATGGGTGGAGTGATGCCCAACCTCTGGAGGTCGAACGAATCTTGACCTGGTGGAGTTGATTCACGACCCGTGATGGCTGGTTTTGTTAATTGGGCAAAAATTATGGATACTCGAGATATATAAAGTCTCCTGAGAGATTGAGAGTGTAATTATCGCAGCGTCTTCACTCTATTATTATTCCCTAAAGAGTGTCCAGACATTTATATTGTGGCATCTTAACTGTCTTAAGCAATCAACACCGTTGTTTAATACAGTATTTTTCTGTTTTTAAATTATTGTTGATGTTCACTTCTCGCATTATCTTTGATTATTTTAATATTATATTTGACTATTTATTTTATTTTAAAATATGATGTATATTTATAGTTTACTTTTACCAGTGAAGTTATTTAAAATGTGACTTATAATTAGACATATTTGAACTATTTTTTAAAATAACGTGATTGGTTAAACATGATGTTCAAAGTCAAAATTACGATAAAAGATTACTTTAATTTATTTTTTCCCTAACCACGATTTTAGTCAAGGTCTGTTTCTCAATTCAATCGCGCGCCGTATAACTTTGAAACGAACGGTGTACGTACTTCGCTTGGACAACTACGAACGCTGCAGCTAATTTGTCAAATGCATTTAGTACCACGATGTTTCAGTCACTGCCTGACTGCTGGCTAGCTTGGAGCCTTGGGCACACGCAGTCCGGCCGGCTCGTGGCACCCCAAAGACCAAATGGGAGGAATCTCCAAGCGATTGACGGTATATTTGGTGGCGCTCACGCTAGCGATTTGTACACAGGCAGAGGCGGAGGCAGAAATTGGGAGGGGGGGGGGGGGGGGA
>BCLG01005465.1:0-25751 GCA_001602295.1 Zoysia matrella | reverse complement strand
GCTGGCCAGGAAGGCGTCGGCCGTCGCGCTGCCCGGCGGGCCGGAGAGCCTGTGGGCCAAGCGGGTGCCGAGAAGGAAGCAGCTCCCGGCGTCAAGGACGGGGCAGCCCTCCGAGTTCGAGCAGCGGCTCATCTTGGAGATCTACAAGTCCATCGTCGCGTCCAAGCAGCTCACCACCATGCTCCAGTCCTCCACGTCGCACCGGGAGATCGCGTCGACGCCTGGCGTGGGGCAGCATAATGCGGTGCATCTGCTCGACATGTGAGCTGGAGAATCCGAGAATGAATGTATCCAAGCGAGCTCTTCAACCTCTTTCTTGCTTGCTTGATTCTACTAGCGTTGTTAGTGCAGAACTGTTACCCATGTTAGCTTCCTGCTGCGAAGTGGAAGCGTGTAATGTAAAGCAAGCAAACTTGTGACCTTTGACATGTCTGCATGTTGTATTCGCATCAACCATAGTTGGTGAGCATAATCAGTTCATCAACGAACACCGATGGAAGATTGAAAGTGACGGGCACGAGCGGCCTTCGAATTTCCAAGATTCACCATAATACAACAAAGTGTCACTGTCGTCTCGTCTTTGGTAAATTTTGCTACGGGTTCACATCCTCAGCATACTTGTCCAATTCTAGAACCATGTGTTTTGACGCCAAGAAAAAATGCACGCTCTGCGAGAAAAATGAACCCAATGTTTGTGATAAGACTAGAGTCCCATCCAGAATAAAGTCTCAGCGCAATCAGGGGTCGTGTGCCGTTCATTAGAAGGTTTGGACTTGAGAATGAGATGCAGGAGAAATTCAATCGCGCATACTCCCTTCGTTCTTTTTTTTACTGTCGCTCAAATTGTTATCGTCGAAGCACAGATACACTATACTTTTTCGTATTTGTTCTTTCTTTTCCATACTGTTATGTAATTCCATTTCGACCATGGGCATCCTCGCCATTAGCGCGATGGTCGTGCGCAGCGTCGCCTCGCGCACGTCATTGACATCCTCGCTGTCCGCGTGACCGTCGCGCAAGCCCTCGGCATTCTCGCCATTAGTACGTTCGCGCGCGGCATCGCCTCCTCCTCGTCGTGACGGTTGCGCACGCCCTCGACATCCTTGCCGTTGGCGTGATAGTCGTGCACGCCCTCGGCATCCACGCGACCACGCCGTACTACCAGAGGAGATGGACAAGCTCTCTGCTCGCTGTCCCACTACGTCGCAGCAATGACCTTCACCGCGCATGTCGCGAATCACGTGGACTGCTGCCTGCATGATCCTCTCTCTCTAATCCTCATTGCGTTCCACTGATGTGTGTTCTCGGTACCCGTGGAAGGCTCCACCTGCGTGCACCTCCCCTTCCGTCGCCATTCTTGAGGGCCTGCTTAGCTCTAAATTTGAGATTCCATGGATGGAGCGATGTGTGAGCGAGCACAAGAAAGGATTGCAAAGGAGGGTGTGTTGGGGCAGATAGGTCATTTGATCGTTTTTTTAATCCGCACAAAAACGTCAGAAATGATAATAAAAAAACGAACGGATGGAGTATGTTTTTTTAAGATGCTTGTCACTTGGTAGAGGTTAAACGTGGAGCCAAATAATAATAGCCTGCTGGTCAAACTAATAAAAATGGCGAACGACAGGTCTATTCCAGTAAAGAAAATTGTGCTTGTCCAGGGCCTCCAGGCCCGACTGTGGCCGATTTAGTTACGTGCTGAAACAATTTGAATAGAAAGGCCTCGGCCCACAACCTTTTTTCCGTGCTCGATTAACGTTCCAGAGCAAAATCCACGGATCTGAGGCTGCCAGGGATACCAATACCGTCTTACGATTGCCACTCAAAAACCTTACGAACATTGCTTCGAATCGCTCGCCCGTTAGGGTAGTCTTGTTGCTGCAAAATTCACCTTGAGGATGCCCAAACCTAGTGTTCGCTCATTTCAAGAGGTTTGGGTTCATGAGCGCCATTGTGTAAAAGGCAGCCAGTCAGAAGATTATTATGTCAAACACAATTATTCGCTGTACTATTGAATCTGCCCCAACTTCGTTCTGATTGACTTGGCGGAAAAGTTTCGTTTATTTCGATTTACAATCCAACGAATACTGGAATCCTCCTAGATGCCATCAACTACTTCTGCAACAATGGTGGAGTAGATCTTAGCTTTTTTTTTGTTCATTACCTTTTCTAGGCATATGAACAAATGACTTATTTCTGCACGCCCCAATTTCATCGGATTACCATCAGTATCAGCGGGGATCTCACCACCAGGTACTGCTCCAGTATCCTGCTCTGCGGCGGTCAAGCGAGAACCGAGGGTGCGGTCGCCGAGTGGGAGGACGCGCCGGCAACGTTCCCGCAGGGGAAGCTCGGGATCGCGTGGCCACGATCCAGCCCGCCCATCCCCAGAGGCTGGTTGCGGTGCGCGAACTGGCTCTGGTCGTCCTTGGCCAAGGCCATGGGATGATGCCAGTCGCCGCCCTGGGAAGGGGAAGGGAGGACCTCACCGAACGCCGCGTAGGAGGCGGGGGCGCCGTGCCTGTAGGGTGGGATCCAGGTCGTGCGGCGAACCGGAGATCCGCGTATGCCCATTTCCGCGTGGGTGTGCGCGAACCGAAAATGAGCGCCCATGGGACTCCAGCCGCGGTAGTCGCTGCAGGGCTGGGGGGCGAACGCGGCGCTTACGAGGAACATGGGGAGGGCAACGCGGCGCGTGACCTCGGTATCATTGGTGCGCGCGGTTCGGGCCGCCAGCCACGCCTCCGCCGTCGTCGGGCGCAGACTAGCCTTCGGGGCGGTGGAGAGGGGTGGAGCGAAGAGGCGCGCAGACCTGGAGTAGAAGTCGTCGGCCGCGGCGGTGGAGACGGACGGTGGGGGAGCCCGGCGACGCTGCTTCTCCGCGGCCATGGTGCTCATAACGGTGGCGAGATCGGGGAAGGGGAACTCGACGGTCTCGTCGCCACCGCGCGTGCGCTCCTTCGCGCGGTGGTTCTCCAAGCCGGCGTAGGGAGGGAATCGGGCGGCTGCGGAGGCGGCGGTGGACGCGGACGATGAGGGCTCTCGGCGACGCTGCATCACCCCGGGCATGGGAGTGATGGCGGTGTCGGGGCCGGGGAAGGAGAACCCGGCGGCGGTCCCGTCGCCCCGCCCGCGCGCTCCTTCGCGCGGCGGTTCTCCACGCCGGCCCCGGACTCCACCTCGTCCGTGGGCTCCGCCACGCGCGACGAGGATTTGGGGGCGGACGAGGAGGGTGGTGATGTGGTGGCGGCGCTGGAAGAAGAATGAGGAATTGGAGGCTGTGCTGTGTCAGTGACTCAGTGGCGGCGGGTTTAAATGGTTCGGGGCGCGATCTTGGGAAGGGAACGGACGGATTCGCAGCACGAGCTGCGTGCTGAATCGCAACGGCCCGGTCCAAATCTTGCGTTGGGTTTGAATTTCTTTTTGTGGTCCTGGCCTAACCGTTTCTCGATATCCCGCTATGGTGTCACCTGACCCAGCAGAGCATCCAATTCTACGTTTTTCCTTTGAACTAATTTCTATAAAATTTTTGTAAAATTCCTATGAAAATCCTGCATTTCAAAGAAGACCTAAAAGACACAACGAGACTTCGCAGTGATAGATTTTCGACTACACTGCCATATGTACAGAAAACATAAGAGACAGAAATTCTAAATATTTATGTGCCAAATGTTCCTCAAAACTATAGTTCAATAGCTTCACTTGTCCAGTCACATTAGAAAAGATAATGCAATATTCAGGTAGCATCCATCTTGGAATTACCTTACAGATTCATATTACATGGGTCACGCATTCTAAATTATCTTCAGCTGGAGGCAGCGTTGGTGAAACAAAGGGTTAATTTGGCACCTTCAGCTGTCCATGATAGAACCACCAGCAATGAAAATGTTCCTGGAAGGTGATCATCAAGGTTTTAGAAACCGAGATTGGACCGGTTTTCGGTTTGCTAAAAAACCGGCCGGCTAGCCGGGTTTGCTACAATGCTAGATCCGGTTTTCCCACCTCTATACCGGACTGGACCGGTTTGGCCGAAAACCGCGAAAACCGGCTGGTTTTCGCCGGTTTCTAAAACCCTCATGCATTCATCTGTGCTTTAGTCCCTCTCTTTAGCTTTTTTCTTCTCCTTTCTCTTATTCTCTCGAGTGCCTGAAAATTAAACAAAAACATCGAAGCATTCCTCTTTATACAAAGTATGACTGATGTTCAGAGTTGTAACCGGCATGCTTATTCATTTTAGAGCAATATTTAATCTGCTTCTATGTAACAAAAGCATGAGATGCAGCCTTCACATGCAAACTAAACATGTGTGATTTAAGTTCCATTCATGCTGAGCTGTGAAGATGTGCATTTGACATCTGTCCTTTGTAAACACTTTGATTATAATGGTCTAATAGAGAACATAGAACCGTAGTGCATTGTCCACTACTTTTCAAATACTTGTGGAAACCAAACTGCAGTGGCATTAAAGGAATAGATTGACAAAAGGAATTACGCTTCTTTTCTTCATGTTTCTTTCGCCTCCAATTCTCAGAAAGTCTTCGCCTTTCTCTTTGTTTGTCCATGTTCACAGAGACCTGGAGCACAACATCTCTGGCATATAAGGAACAGCAGAAGATGCACCAAAAGAAAGAGAAAATACATCTAATCAAAGAACCAGCATACACAAATTTCAAACTCAGGTTTTGGCACTAAAGCTTAAATAACCATTGTTCTTTGTTCCATAAGTAGAATGGAGATTTCATTCACCACAGTAGAGGAAGTATGAACTTTGTATCCATGAACAATTGAGCATACCTCCTGCCCAGAATTCTGAAGTGCTTGCAAGGGTTCCACACAATCCTGGCCAATAACTATAAACCCTTTACTCTTATTTTTACTGCTACTGTTGTTTATATTCCTCTTCGACAACTCTTCTAGTTGCTTCTGAAGCAGTGGTGAAATACCAGCCTAGATAAGAGGGGGAGAATGACAAAGAATTGTGTTAGTTTAAGGCACTATTCATCGCTAAAAAAAAAAGCATTCCATGAACTGACCCCAGCCAAATAGCGCCTTGAGAATGTCTTAGGCTGCAAGGGGCGTTGCAACAGATCATTCAATTCCTACATTTCAAAGAGAATGTGCTGAAATATGAGCCAAATAGGTAGCAGAACGCTGTAAAAATCATCAGACCTATAAATAGCACTCTCCTAAATCTCGCATAATCTTATTATTTCCATTTAAATATCCTAACCTGTTGAAGCTTTTGGAGATGTGCAGAAGTTGCCTTCCGTTGCTTGTGGCCCCGCACACGTTCTTCCTCACTGTCGCTAGCCTCCAATATCAATCCCATGGATTCAGCATTCCTCTGAAGCCATGATTTGTTGGCATTTTCCTAAAAAGCAAAGGGGAAATCAGCATAAGCAAGCGTAATATAAATTATTGTCACAAGGAATTTAATCATATTAAAAATTATCTTAAAACACACAAAATTAACAAACATGAGGCCTTACCTGTGAATTTTTGCGTGTAATCTTGTCGATCTGTCGAGAAAGGGAGAGCCTGTTCATTACTCCAGGCATGTATGCATGATCTATAGGGAACTGTTGGAGATTTTCCTGCAATTTTCAATCAATGGTTATAAACTTGCTGAGTTATTATTTGAAAATGGTGAGGACAATCCGATGAAAATCATGCTAGAAAAAGTGCCAATGCAATGGTAGGTGACAGAAAAATTTAAACCTCGCAAAAACATGAAAAAGAAACTGAAAATGGTACGATGAATATCATATTATTTCTCAATGACACTACAACAAAACATCATGGTGCCAAAGGAGGGGAAAATGCTCTCAAATCACAGTCTGAATGAAATTACCTTTGACAGTGACTTGCAAAGAGAGTAAAATTTTGCTTTGTCTGCAGGAGAGATTAATGCAATGCTGCAGCCAGCTAATGATTTTCGTGCTGTTCTTCCACTTCTGTGGATATAAACCTTAGGGGAAGAGAACAATGAGGGAAAACACAATCAGTGATCTTAGTCACATAAACCAAGTAGTCTAGACTCGAAGTATAGATAAACAGATCACCTACATCAGTAGAGTGTGGCAGCTGATAATGAATAACAGTTCGCACATCATCAAAATCCATGCCCCTTGCAAAACCATCAGTTGCGACCAAAATGGAATTATCACTGGCACGAAAACGATCCACAGCCTAAACACAAATAAAGAATACTTTGATGTTACTTATCCCGTAAAAGGAAACATAGATACAAGAACAGTGTGGAAACTAGTCAAGTGCGTTTCCAAAACAACAAAGACAGATTGGTGTGAAATGACATGGAAAGTAGTCAAAACAAAATAGCCAACAAAAAATTGCTGTTGTGTAAATGAGAGATAAACTGGCACTCAAACCAGATTGAGTCATTAGATGCAGGAAAACGGAAGTATGTCACCAGGACATCTTTTATTTAAGAAGGCCTGAATTTCATAAATGTGAAGGCTAGTTACATTGGATAGGTAGAGTGCAGCAGTACACAATTATATTAATTTTAAGTAATAAGCAATCGAGACGCTGTGGAAAATGAATGATAATGCCACAGCTTAGCAAAATATTAAATTCAAGTAGAAAAAATCACCTTCATGCGAGCCCTTTGTTGCATTTGAGCATGATTAGTCAAAACATTAATTCCAAGAATGCGTAGTATGGAGGAAATATGACGTAATGCAGCAATCGATGTACAAAATATTATTGTGCGGCCTTGACCATGAAGACTCAGTATATAATACAAGAAGGCATCCTTATCATCTTCACTGCACCTGTCAAACGCTATATATTATAACTCTTTATGTGGAAAGTATAAGCAAAATGGTGCCAATCATAGTCATGACATGAAACAATTTACAAAAACATAAGACATACTCAATGAACGATTCTTCAAGTTTCTCAGGCAATATTGAAGCTTTAGTCAGATCAACTATTTCTGCATTAGGTTTCATTCCAGCCTGCTTTGAAAGTGCTTCAATGGAGCTAACTTCATCAGACAATGATTGCTTCGAAGTAGATAGGCCACGCTTTAACTTCTTCCGAAAATTAGATGAGAGTGCAAGTGTGGCTGAGAACACAAAGATTTGCCTCTTCTTTATTTGCAAATTTGGCACGGTCTCACAAATTGGTGTGGTTCCCACAGAATACCCATCAGAACCGTTAGCCAACGGAAGCACATCAATGATAGATTGTAACTCATGGAAATGGCCTCTTTCGATCATTCTATCAGCCTCATCCAATACGAAGAATGACAATGAATGCAGCTGAGTGATAAAGAAAACACTGCAACATTAGTTTCCATAGATAAACAGACAATTGCAATTAAAACAGGTACAATGTTACACCAAAAATTTTATATCAAAGCTTCTTTTCTTTTTCTCCTTACAAATATGAAACTCTGTTGGGAAGTCAAATGCCCAACATAGGCAGTCACAAAATTGCTAAAATGATTTTGGATACATGTAATATGCGTCATTAAATCAGAGACCACAGATCAGCAAGGGAATAAGCAACTTTCCTGACATCTGAGAGCATTTAGAGCCACTCATCATATAAAATAAGGGGTTATGCCAAAAAGACAGGCAATTACTAGCCATTTGTTGAAAAAGGAACACGGATCAGTTGCCGTGTACTTAGTTTCACATTAAAAAATGGAGACAATGCATAAAAAGAAGATAGAAACTGTCACTACATAAGTCGATCCAGTAGCTGATGGTTCAGAGAAGGAAACTTCATTAATCCAGAGCAAACTCCTTTTATCACTCATACAAAACAATAATTTTAAATCAATTCATTTTATTATTCAGCATATATATTTGTATTTCTGTAGTGTGAGGTATAAGCATACTCCAGTATATACTAAGGTTACATGTAAATGCTCACATAATAAGTACTAACCTCAACCAGGTGTTGATTGTTCATAGACATGAGCTCCCACAGTCTTCCTGGGGTTCCAACAACAATTTCAGGCCTCCTTTTCAAAAGTCGCTCTTGTTTTTCCATGGATAGACCACCAACAATTGGAACAACCTGTATTCCCAAGAACTTGGATGCTTCTTTCAAATGATCGCATACCTGTAAATAAAGAAATGTAAGATGCGCAGATATACTTTATAAACTTGCAATATTTGGATGTGTTATAGTACAGCTTGCACATGCGATATTCAAGCCAGCAACTGACTGAAAAGTTGAATTCAATCAAACAGGACACAAATATATATCACTGTTATTGAAAGATAAACTGATGCACATTGAACTAAGCTTACTAGTCCTCTACCTGTTTGGCAAGCTCCCTGGTAGGAGTCAGAATAAGAGCACGAAGAGGGCTTCCTCTAGAATTTTCCTTGGTAGTTTCTCCATCTTGATGCAACCGTACATATTTTTCTCGCTCTTCAAGCAGACGTTGCAATATAGGGAGGCCAAAAGCAAGTGTTTTACCAGACCCTGTCTCTGCTGCACCGATAACATCCTGTTGCATGGTGAATGTGAAGTTTAAGGGCAGAAGTTTGAAGCTTTCGATTAATGAACTTAAGGTGTAAAAAATAGTGTGACTAGTTAGTCAAGTTCAAAAGAATTATCATCAGAGGAAGTCCTAATTTTGATCCAAAAAGCTATCGAGCTAACTGGCTAATAGGCTTACAAACATACTGACAAACCTTGCCTTGATGCGCTGCTGCAGGAAAGCAAGACTTCTGTATAGGTGTTGGCTCTCTGAATCCGAGCCTGCGCATCGCCTTGACAAGCAGAGGGTGCAACCTAAGCTCTTGCCATCCGTAAACTTCATCCTCGCCCAAAATCAGGTCATCATTCTTCTCCTGATCCATATTGTCATTGTTTTCTGGCGTGTCTGGTATAAAACAGTATCAAGCACGTAGCTTATGAAGTCAATTTTGCAACAATAAGGAATATCTAAGAAACAATAGTACAGTCATACACCACGAACCAACATAGCATCAAAACAACAATCAGCAAGCTTAATTACCCCCGTCATTGTCGTCGGCAATTACCACGATGCTCTCCACGCTCTTCAGTTCATCCTTTACCTTACTCTTCGCCAAGTTCCTCATCTTCTTCTTCGGCCTCTTCTCCCCTTTTTGATCCTCCTCCTGCTCATTCTCCACGACTGAATCACCATCGCCGTCGCCACTCCGGCCCTGCTCATCATCTCCTCGCTTCCGCTTCTGCTGCTTTTTCTTCTTCTTCTTCCTGCTCCGATCCTTCCCCACCCTGTCTTCGCCAGCTCCTATGTCCTCCACGACGCCTCCCACAATCCCGAAGTCCGCCTCGTCAATCTCCTCCAACTCCATGAAGCCTGCGCAACCCCCACACAAATATAATATCTCTAGCAAAGGTGACATATTAAAATTCGCAGTTCTGGTGATCATTACCTCCTTCCTTGCCCCCGGCGAGAAAGAGGAAGGGGTCATCGACCATTGTGCCGGAGCCCGAGTAAGAAGCGTCGACTTGCTTCGCTTGCTTCTTAGCAGGTCCCCTCTTGGTCTTTTTCTTGGACCTTCCTTTGGAATCCTGCGGCGGAGTAACACGGCCTGACGACGGCGGCGGCGAGGGCTCGGCCATTGGAGGCGGAGACGGTGAACGGTGGTGGCGGCAGCAGGGGAGGGGAGAAGGAGCTACAAGGGTTTACGGTTCCGACGGATTTGTCCTTTTTGGGCTTTTGGGCCACTGGGCTAAACGCGTGGCCGCTTTGTGCAAGGCGACGATCTGATTGTGAGGGCCCAGGGGAGATGAGAGGCGGCTTAAAAGGCCGCAAGGTCTAAACAATGGCAGAAAAAAAAAAGTACACAGTAACTTTTTTTAAAAAAAAGGAATGGCCCATGCAGGTCTCGAACCTGCGACCTTCGCGTTATTAGCACGACGCTCTAACCAACTGAGCTAATAGGCCTCGATGCATGCGACTTTGATTCTTTTTTTTTTTTGAAAAAAAAAGAATTTCAAGTGAACAACACCGTACTCAACGAGGGCTGCGATGATACACTGAACACAGACCACGCCAATCACCTTCCACGACACGGAGGTCAGCTCAGCGGATGGGCGCCGACGCGATGCAGCTCCCCCGCATCGACTTCTCCAACGTGGATCTGTCGGCGCCAGGCGCCGGGATATGGTCGGAGGTGCGGGCCAAGGTGGTGGACGCGCTCGCCACCTTCGGCTGCTTCGACGCGCACTACCCGGCGCTGACGCCGCAGCTCCGCGCGGCCCTCTTCGACGGCGCCGTGCGGCCGCTCTTCGCCCTGCCCGTGGAAGCCAAGCGCCGCAACCACTACGGCGCCGACAAGCCGTTCCACGGCTACCTCGGCGACATCCCGGGCTACGACGGGTACGAGAGCCTCGCCATCGTGGACGGGCCCAAGTCCGAGCAAGTACGCGCCTTCGCCGACCTCATGTGGCCCGACGGCGGCAGCACTCCTGCCGGCTTCTGGTACATCTCTCGTTTCCTCCCTATGCCTTGTCCTGTATAGAAGCTATCGAAGCTTACCGCTTTTGCTGCCCGTGTAGTGAGACCGTCCATGGCGCGGCGAAGAGCATCCTCGAGCTTGAGGTGGCGGTGAGGAGGATGGTGATGGAGGCGCTCGGGGTGGCCAAGCACCACGAGCCGATGAACGCGTCGTCGTGGTACCTGTTCCGGGTGTCCGAGTACAAGGCGCCCAACGCCGCCGAGAAGACGGTGAGGTACGGGTCGCATCAGGACACCAACTTGCTCAGCGTCGTGTGCCAGCACGAGGTGGAAGGGCTTGAGATGCAGACCAGGGATGGGGAATGGGTCACCGTCAAGCCGTCGCCGACGTCGCTCGTCGTCATGGTCGGCAACGCGCTGCGGGTACGCCCCATGGCTGCAACTCTTTCCTTTGAGACCGTAATATTTTGAATTAATTTGGTACATGTCATTATAATTTTATAAAATTTAAAATATGTTATATTTTAAATTTTATAAAATTATAATGTTATGTATCAAATTCACCTCAATATTTTTTAGACTTCTGTGCATTTTCATTATGACCTTTTTTTTTAGGCTTGGACAAATGACCGTCTGCACGCACCATTTCACCGGATCACCGTGAGTGGGCATGTCACCAGATACTCAGCCATGCTGTTCTCAGTCCCATATTTCATGGTTCAGGCGCCTGATGAACTCGTGGACGACGAACACCCTCTCCGTTTCAAGCCCCATTATAATGACGACTTCATCCGCTTCTGTGTGTCTGAAGAAGGTGCTCGGAATGAAGATAAGCTCAAGGCTTTCTGTGGTGTATAGGCGACAAACTATACATCTTCAGTTGAGCTCCAATATCTGTTCATCATTCAGTTAATCAATCAATCCACCCGACATTTGCTGTCTCTCATATCTTGGGCATCGCCTGTACACTGAATGTTTAGAGCAGAGCAACGAACGCACGGGTTAATTTTTCTGTAACCTTAGACATGAATAATCTGCATTATGAAATAAAGGAATAAACTGATGTTGAAGTTTTGCACACAATCCAGTTGTATACCTTTCTAGTCTGATATTCAAGAATCACTGTCTACAAAATGTATTTACGTTATCTCACTATGAAGAATATATATTGTGCGAAAGCATGGATCACATAAAAATTTGCAGCGTAGCAAAACTTCTTTGCGCTGCAAAATAAATAACAGAACGTGCAGATCTTATGACAATGGAAGATAAAATCTATACAGCAAATTGTCCATCCATCAGTACGAGACGCTTGTCACAAAATTTTTTAGGCAAATAAAAGAGAAAGCTCACGACCTTTTGCCATGTTAGACTGTAAATTAGGCAGCCACATCATCTGCAGAAAACACAAAACAACAGAAAGTAGAGGCAATATCTATGCTCCCCTGTTCCATCAAATGTAATCATTGTTTCAATTATCCAGGAACGTTACAACTGAACATACTCAAATTCCAAGCCGTGTAAGTGTTCTTATAGTACCGGACAGATAAAACTATTCAGATATTGACCAATTCATCTGCAAAAGAACATCAATTAAACATCACAAAAACATCCTAGGTGTACTTACAGGTATGGCCAATTCATCGCCCAATTTACATAAAAAAGGCAAAAACAAAACAGCTTGCTGACCTGTACCTGAATGTATGCAACGCTACAAGTATGAGATGTAGGCACAAAGTTCACAACTATGCATCCACATGAAAAGATCACTGGAATTCAAACAATGCAATAATACACAAAGTGCTTCCACTGCAAAGAGAGAGAGAGAGAGAGAGAGAGAGAAGTGGAGCCACTTGGCAAATAGGAGCAGAATAGCAGAAAACATATTGGACAAGAGACTGAACACAAAATGTCATATATACTTCAACTGACCAGAAACATCATAGTTGAATGCACTACAGCTGCCAAATGCAAGTATTCCAATAACAGCCTTATGTTTACTTACAGAAGTCCAACATTCTATCAACCGGTTTGCCCTATCAGTATAGTAATCATTCAACATAACATAATCACTGCAACATGTTTATCTGAAAGCCCAATCCAGATACAGTGTCTAGAAGTTCAGTTGTACACTACTCCCTCCATTCTCAAATTGTTGTCGTCAGGACAACAAATCTAGTTCATCTTTGAACTAAAATTGTTGTCCTAACAGCAACAATTAAAAAACCTTAAACGGGCATTCAACGACCCTCTCTATGCAAGGAGTACCACATAATCTCGCTGCTTAGAATCCATATGTTGAATGCTCAGTAGAATGGATGGTAGAAATTTAAAACCGAGATTTATATAAAAAAAAACTGATATAAAAATCTACATAGATAGCAACCTTAGGATGCAGAATAACTAATTGGTCATCCACCAGAACCAGAAGTTTAAAAGTCCAAAAGAAGTAAAAGTGAAGACAACAAATAACATCTTTTGGAGTGATAGAATTTCATTAGACAGCCACATAAGCAATACATGTGCTCCGCGTATCCCACAAATATAATTCATAGCTTCATTTCTCCTAGAACATTATAGAAGACACTTCGCAGCCTCACAGGTGTAGATATTTAACAGATTCGCTTAGTGTACTTACAGGACTGACCAATTTATTGACTGAAATGCCCAAAATGGTAAATATGAAATACCACATGAACCTATTGTTTCCTGAATACTGAATCATACGCCAAACAAACTAATCCACAAAATAACTGAACAATTCGGCGCCTAGAAATATATATTCACATCTTACCTGGGTGCTAACTATGAAATTTGATGTTGTTCTCTATCTCGTGTATCTAACTATACCTTATTTACTGCTGTCTTCATCTCACCCGTCTTTTTTTCTTCACCTGTGGCAAATGATAGTGAACGAGACAGAGGGATAGGGTGGAGCCAGTGAGAGACTGGCGGCCGGTGAATGAGACGGACTGACATAATCAAGGGCGCAAAATGCGGTCGGCCGGGGTGATGGAATGGCGGAAGTGGCAGCGGTGGCCGTAGGGGCAGATGACTCCGGCGTGCACCATGCGGCAGACCTCGGTCTTGTAGCGCGGGTGGCGGATGACGGGGCGTAGCTCGGCGATACCGTGCGCAAACTGGCAGCGGTCACCGTACGAGCACGCGCCGGTCTCCTCCCACTTGTTGCACAGCTCCGTCTTGAACATGCCCTGGTTGTACACCTCGAACTCCACTCCGCCAGTGCACTGCTCCTTCACGCCCTTCTCCTCCCCTTTGGCCGCGCCGTCCATGCCCACGAACACGCGCTGCTGCTTACATTGTAGCGTTGAGGACAACAGACGAACGGGTAAGAGCCATGAAAGATTAAGCGAACCACAAGTTGACAACGGAGGAAGTGGACTGAGCAAATGATCTCACCGAGCCCGCATTCTTCGTCTTGGACGCGCGATGCTTGCCGCTCGGAGTCATCTTGACGTAGCCGGTGGAACGGACGGAAATGCTCTTCGGCGTCACAACGGGGACAGGTCGCATCGCGGCGGCTGGGGGAGGTGGTGGTGGAATGGTTTTGGCTTGCTCTTCGGCGAGGGTGAGACGGCGGAACTCGTCAGCGAGGGCGAGGGCGGAGCTGTGCTTGCCTCCGACAATATCGATTCGGCGTACGAGGTCGTTGTTGGCGCAGCGGAGCTGGTCGTTCTCCCGGCGTAGCGCCGCCGCCTCATCGTTGGTGTCGGCGAGATGCGAGAGGCAGAGCTGGTAGCGACTGGCCGCCTCCTGGTACTGGAGCGCGAGGCGAGCGAGGCGGGCGCGGTGCTCCGCGGCGGCAGGCGAGTCATCCTCTTCGTCGACGACGGAGCCGGTGTCGGGGGAGAAGCGGGAGCGCGAGGCGGCGCGCGGCGACGTTGAGGCGGAGCGCTCGGGGCCGCGGCCGAAGGGGTCGGTGGAGTAGCCGCCGCAGAAGAGGTCGCCGCCGTAGGTGAGCAGGTTGGGTGAGGAGGGAAACCGTCCGCCTCCGGGGACGAACGGCCTGGGCCCAAATGCCGAGTGCAGGCCATCGTGCTGGGCCGTTCCTGGGAGGAGAGCTTCCATCATCGCACGGCTTCCTTGTCGCTCCGCAAACAACTTACCTGTTCGAACCAAATCGGATCAAAATGCCATGCAAAAATCGATGGAAAAGCAGGGCAGAAAATCTCTGGATCGGAAGGGACAGCAGAAAACTCGAACCACCACGAAGCTTAATGCCCAACTCGATCGCAAAACCAATTGAAAAAATGGCTCCCCGTCAATCAATAGAACAAACCCCAACTGAAACAGCGAACCACGACGAAGCTTAACGCTCAACTCGATCACAATACGGTGTCAAAAACATGACGCGGATTCGAATAGAAACATTCGTAGTAAGAAATCCGAGATCAGTAATGCAACTCTTTCCCCGTCATATACCCTGCCAATCGAAACCCAGGTAATCGAACAAACGGCACTTCAAACGGGGATACAGCGTAGAGCAAGTGGCAATCAACCCCAATGCAGTTAACGCAAGCCCAAGCTTAGATGAAACACAACCAACTCACCTCATAATTTGGGGTGGACTGGAGGAGAGGGACGACTGACGAGACTGGCGATCGGAGAGGAGGGAGATGGAGGGGGACGCTGGAAGAATGGTGCGGGCTGGCGGGCGGGCATGTATTCATAGGCCGCAGCCGAATGAGCGCTGATTCAGTAGAGTAGGAAGTACTAGTATTATTCAGCCCAAAGCCCAGTGCATCGGCCGCACTACGCCGCGCAGCTCTTGGCAAAATCCGGGCCTGAGCGCATGGCTGTAAGGATGTCGTGCTTAACTGGGCCTCCACATTTCACAGCAGTCAGGCCAGGTCCACCGTCGTGCCGGATTTCTGATGTTTTTTTTATTAATTAACATTTACTTTTATTAAATTTAGAACCCGTCACCATTTGGACGGGCGATAGCCCTTGATCAATTGATGTCATTCCTCTCTGTCACGCCATCCAGTGGGCAATAAGTTCATATAGTATATGAGGCCGACATGGATGCTATTTTTATGAAACATCTCACATCGCATATTTGTATAAAATTTAAAAATAATTTTATTAATAAATAATTGCTTGATTTCTGGCCTAACTATCCTCTTTTCGCAGTATTAGTTCTCAGGGCTCGAGTATATATAGTTGGAATTTTATTAATAAACAATTCCTGGATTACTAGTTGCTAACATGCCAAAATATATAGTTAGAACTGTTAAGTTCTAGTGTTTAAAACGAGTAACATGACTCCACAAAATTGTTTCTCTATATTTCCCTAGACTATAATTGCTGGACATCACAATTACGACTATGAATAAAGCAACAGATCCAACTATATAGCTTCTATAGCTCAGCTTACTTGATAGTTCTGGAAGCAAAGAGCAGCTCCAAGAATCACTACTCCAGGAGACTGCAAAGAAGAATCATACTGTATAAGTGAGAAGAAAAAGCAAAATTCATTGTAATCTAACTGAGGAAAATAAAAGAAGAAAGAAATTACTTTTTCTTGGGTCAAGATTGCTAGAAACTGAATTCCTAGGGCCCGAGTATTATTTTTCACCATCCTTTCGTATGTAACTTACTGGATCTGTTGATTCAAGCAGTGTTACTGCTTCTCATATAGCTGCATCCATTACCAAGTCATCCCACTGTTTGACACTGAGTGACTTCTCACCAGTGCTTGGGGAACTAGAGATGAATAATAGACAAGGGTACTACGGTGTAAATAGCAAGCCAAGTTCTCAAGCTCATTTGTAGCCTTCATCTCCACACGAACAACTTCCATCCTTAAAATGATGGAGTTGATTATTGTCCTGAACAGTTATTTCTCGCCGAACAATGTTAGAAATCATTTTCAATATCCTATGACAGCTCTGGCAAGTGTACTGGTTCTTTGTGACGAAAATTGAGGTACCTGGTGTGGTATTTATCAACCCGAAAGCAACAGCTTGTCTTTCACTGTGACCACAAAAGATGTCGTCCTTGGACACTTCTTCGTTTTCTGAAGAATGAGAGTCAACAGGAGCAAAACCAGATGCTTTCATCCGCTCATATATGCCGTGTAGAACAGCATTTATTTCTCTGATCTGTGGATGTGATTCATCATCTGTAAGAAATGCATGCACTACTCCTTTAACCTCAACCCAGCTACACCCAGAATCATGGTCCAATCCTTTCTCCCGCATGGTTTTCCTCAATCTAGCGAGCCGATCCCATCTTCCAGCATTAGCATATAGATCACATAAAAGAACATGGTATCCAGCATCGCTAGGTTCCAACTCAAGGATGAATTTTGCAGCAATCTCCCCAAGTTCAACATGTCGATGTATCCGGCACCCATTTAACAAGGCTCCCCAAACAGCAGCATCCGGGGTGATAGGCATTTCATTAATGAAGTTGTAAGCTTCTGTAAGTTTCCCAACACGACTTAGCAGATCCACCATGCATGCATAGTGCTTAAGATTTGGATCTATGGAGAATTTTTCCGTCATGCTATAAAAAAGCTCCCAACCTTCAGTGACCATTCCACCCCTACTACAAGCACATAAAAGTTCGACAAATGTAACTTCATCTGGATGCTCTCCAGTTTTCACCATTTGATTGAAGAATGATAAAGCTGTATTCACGTGCCCATGAGCAGCAAAACCAGCAAGCATGATATTCCAGGACACAACATCCTTTCCACTGTGCGCACAGAATTGAGCCCAAGCAGAGCCTGTCTGGCCACATTTAACATACATGTCTATAAGGGCATTGGGTAAATAACCTTCAGATCCAATACCACACCTTAAAACATGAGCATGGATCTCCTTACCACTCTTCAAAGCCCCGGTAGCAGCACAAGCAGCAAGAGCGGCGATAAAAGTGACTGAATTAGGTTGTACATCTGTCAGCATATGACGGAAATAGTAAAGAGCTTCGAAGTTCCTATGGTTGAAGCAAAACCCAGCGATCATTGAACTCCATGACACTACATCCTTGTCAGGGATGCACCTAAAAATTTCAATAGCCTTATCAATTTGCTTGGACTTTGAATACATCTCAAGTAGTGCATTCGCAACTACGACGTAGCATAAGAATCCCTTGTTCTCGGCAAGCTCATGCAACTTGACGCCAACATCCAATCGCCTCAGGCAAGCACAAGCAGCAAGGGCACTTGCGATAGTAATATCATCAGGACTTACATTATTGACCTCCATCAGTGCATACACTTCAAGAGCTTTATCTGGTAAGCCACTTTTCTCATACCCAGATATCATGGCTGTCCATGACATGGTATCTTTTGTATCCATTCTCGAGAATACTGCTTTTGCTTGCCCCATCATCCCTAGACTTGCATACATTTGAATCAGAGAGTTACAGAATGCAACATCAGTGGCAAACCCCTTCTTCACCGCAAGCCCGTGCACTTCCTTTGCAAAACCAATATCAGACAACATCCCAGATGCAACAGTGACACTGGTTATCGTCATAAGATTAGGTTGCACCTCATCCTGCAGCATGGTAAGAAACAACTCCAACCCAGCTTTGCACTCACCATTCTCGAAATGCCCAGCAATCATTGCATTCCAAGAGATACAGTCCATCACAGCCATACTGTCAAACACCTTCCGCGCAGCCACAACATCTCCGCATTTGGCATACATGGTCATGAGGGCGTTCAAGACGTCGACCTCATCCGCAAACCCGAAACGGAGAACATGCGCATGCACCTCCCTCCCCATCCTCCAGTCCGGTACTCCCCCACAGCTCCGCAGAACGCAGGGGAACGTGTACACATCTGGGCTGATACCTGCCCACATCATCCTGTGGTACAAATCGAGAGCCTCCTCGAGGAAACCGGCCTTCCCGTACCCGCCGACCATGATGTTCCAGGAGAAGACGTCCCGTTCCGGCATCTTGGCAAACACCCTCCACGCGTGCCGCATTTCCCCGAACCTGACGAGCATACTCAGCATGGCGTTCCCGAGCCGGAGTTCGAACCATGAGTGGTTCTCGTCCGCGTGCGCGCACGCGCACAGCCCGGCGTCCACCGCGCGGCGCCACTCGCAGAGGCGGAACAGCGCGACGTAGGCGTCCTCGTCGGGTGGCTCCGCGGAGGACTCGAGGAGCCAGAGTGCCTCCGAGAGCTGGCCATGGGAGCAGAGCGCCCGCAGCGAAGCGCTCGGGTCGGCGGACGACGCGAAAGCCGCAGACGATACGGCGGCGAGCGGGGCGGTCGAGCTGAGACGGCGAGGCCACTTATCCGAGGGGTGACCGAGGTTAAGAGAGGGCGCGCGGGAACGCGGCGTGGCGATGGAGGAGAGGAGGTGGGGAGGGTTTAGCGCGGAGTTAGTGGGAGGTGGCGGCGGCATCTCGGCAGGAGGCGGAGGAGGAGGCGCGCATGGCGGTGGCAGCCGCAGCCGCAGCCGCAGCAGCAGCCGCGCGGGGTTTTGGAGAGGTTTCAGGGAAGACGAGCTGAGCTGAGGAGCGCGTGGCCGCTTGCTCCGCTCGCGCGAGTGGATAAGCAAAGCGAGCGACGGAGAGCGAGAACGGAGAAGGCTGACGAAACAAACGCTGTACAGGTAACTGAACCTCAAAATTCTATGTACTGTAATTGAGCCCATTTGCGAGTACCATCGAGCCCAGCCCGTCCGGCCTGGTAACGATCGAGCCCACCCATGTCCACGACCGTGTGGCTGTACGTGTCCGACACGAGACGCTGGTCTGGAAACGATTTTTTTGTCTCATTCTTTTACTCACGTGTGTCGTGTATCGCGGCCGTACCGATCTAGGCTTTCCGACTTGGTTTATTCGGATTCTCAAAATTAATTCTGACCACTGAATTTTTCATGGACGTTCGTGTCTCCCGAGTCTAGAGATAGCATCGCAATTTAGTCCGCGTTTCAGATGTAGAAATTTCAAAGAAACCTTATACTAATTTCAAATGAGTTAATTAAATTATATAAAAAACACAGATAATAAGAGAATTTTTCACATTCCAAACGGAACCTAGGCTTCCAAATTTGGTTTATTCAAAGCCTGGTAACTAATTCGGGCCGATAAATTTTCTTTGGGCCTCCGTGTTCGAGGTCGCGCTCAGCTACTAATCCGCAATCTTGGCAGCTGGCGAGGCCCAGCCTGTGTCGGAGCATGGCAGCCACCAGGAAGGGAGGTGGGGTCCATTCGATAAAAGAATGAGGGTATCGAGACACGTGGCAGCCAGCCAGCCACCAGGAAAGGTTGCGCCGGCGTGCGAGGCCCGACTGGTCGCGCTTTATCTGTGCTCCCCAGCCAATTCGAGGGAGATTTCTTCCGAAGCCGTGCAGCAGCTTGCAGCAATGGCGTCGCTCGCTGCCGCCACCGGGAAGCCGATCGCTCTGCAGCCTGCGGCAGCCCACGAAAGCAGCTGCTGCAGGAAGAGGAGACTCAGGGGGGCGATCCCGGCCGCGGCAACGCGCCTTAGGGTCTCCGCCTCCGCCGCACCGTCGGACGTGCCGGACTTCCTCTCCTCCAGTTGGTCCGTATCGACGTTTCAACCCCCCCCCCCCCCAAATCTCCTGCTTGTTTCTTCTAGGACTCTGCGCCCATAGTAGTAACTAGTGAAGCGCGTGGCTCTGTTATGAAAGTTCGAACTAGTGACCCGGCTCTCAAAGTTGAATATGAGGACTTACTTTTACTGAGAACCTTCTTGTGTAAGCCTCGAAGTTGGGAAATTCCAGCTGAAAAATTCGTTCCAACCTCAGGCTTGTGAAGTGATATAATAGAGCATAGTAGTCTCTGGCTACAACTTACAGAATGTGATATCACTAGCAAACCATTACTGAATTTAGGCCTTCTTTGGAATGAAGGAAAAAATCATGTTTCCTGTTTTTTTTCTGTGAAATTGAACTGATTCTTATAAAATTCATATACAATTATTGGGAAAATCCTATGTTCCAAATGGGGCCTTAATGAATAGGCTGGGCAGAACATGTTGCGTACATGAACATCAGTCAGTTCCATGATTGTTTGTTGACTCCTTTCTTTCACTTTCGCCTCAGGGTTGAAGCACACAAGAAAAAGCCATTCGGTCCCAGGTTGAATGTAATAATCTATCTGAAAATAATTGAATAGTATTTTATCTCGGTATCGCATTTTTAAAATGGTTCTGTTTTCAGTTTACTGCAGAAGAAGTGGTGCAGCGCCAGCTCGAGTCCTTGAAGCACAATGACCATCCCCACCAAGATTATGGGATAGAGGTCATGTACCGGGTAACTGCAGAAACATGAGAACCATTCATTTCATGAACACTGTTAATGAAACTTGGTTTGATCAGTCTGACAAATTACGTATGGTCTTATTAGTTTGCAGACTTTGATCCCTTTGAAAGGTCAACTTACTTTGGACGACGGCTTGATCTGGGACAGGTAGTGTAGAAACTTGTCCATTCAGGCATCTTTGGCAATCACAGCCTGTTACTCTCTAACTGCTAACCATGCTTTTGCAGTTTGAACGTTTTCGGCGTATATTTCATCATTCAGCTTACAGAGTGCTTCTAGGCCACAAGGAAAGGAAAATATTAAGCAGCTTATGGGTTGGAGAGGTTTTCCCCTTCACATAATTTTCTTATTAGCAATGAAAGAGAGATGAAAGTTAGCATGCTAATATGAATCATAACAGTTTCCATTCTACGACTATTAAATTTATCTGCACCTCATTATGGCAAATGGAACTGGTTTAAACAAGAAGACTCAGGACTTAGAACCTTTCTTGATTCTTAATGTGAACGATAAAGCAGGCAGAGATATCAAAACAACCTTACTAGGATAAATTTGTGCTTTCCTTTTAATTGATTAAAAACGCATGCCTGATAGTCTCAATTTTTCCAACTGTCAAATATACCTGACTCTGCATCATGTTATGCCAAACAGAACCGATTTAAACAGAGGGTTTGGGTTCAAGGAGCCCGTCCAGAGGAAGAAGAGATATTTCAGTTTTCAATGGTTCAGGTTACCGTCAGCTTGTCTATCTCTTAGCTACACTAAATCTCAGCTGCATCGTGATTTTAATCGATTGGTATCACAGAGAGTTGGAGGCTTGTGGGATGGTTACTGGCTAACCGAGAGCTTAATTAGCGATGGAGATGTGTTCTCTGATGGCATTGCTTACTGATGTGTCCCTGCCATGCTGTCTGGACTCTGGTAAGGGTGAATCTGATCCAAATGTTAGTTACCTTTCGTATAGCAATGCCATTGTGCATAAGTTGGCTCAGGATCAGGATTTTCTCTCCTTGTAGATGTCAGGCAAGGAGTGGCAGACTGGCAAGCGATGTGAAGCAGGTCCTTGTACATAGATTGATTGAAAATACGGCCTCTGTTCTTTTATATTTGACGTCGGTTAGTCAAATATACTTTTAGTAAAATATCCGATGTAGTCAAATATAAAAGAACAGAGAGAATATACCTTTTACAATTTTTGTGCCAAATGGGCCGCAGATTTGATGTACTTAATTTTGTGCTGTACACACTTGTGGTGGCACTTACAGTGCAGATCATGGTAGCGCAGCACGGATGTTTTTTATTTTTATTTTTTGGGGGGTAAACGGAATCGGCGTAAGAAATCAGACTTTCATATGGTTTTCACACTTCGTCTACCGTGTGTGACTCTGTTCTCCAATCAGATGGAGGTCGTGTGCTGCGTACCGTGCTTGCGAGTTTATCTTTGGTGCTACTTGTAACAGGTCAATGATGCAGGCAAGGAAGCAGGTAAACACATGCCACGTGAAATTTAGGAGTAGCAAATCAAATCACCACGCGCTTCTTCTTCTTTTTCTTTACCTTTTGACCGCTGCTCTTTCACTTTTACTAAATTTTTTAGGTGGTTGTCTTGAAAACAACGTTTAGTTTTTCAGCAGTAATAATTTAAGAACGGAGTGCATGTTCGATTGAGGCTGTCACCTCGCTTTCAGTCACGTGTTCACCTGGGAGCACTTTAAGAGTATAGCACAATAACTCATATTTCGTTTTTAAACTAGAGTTACTATCACAACAGTAATAACAATTTGTAAAGGAGTAAGTAAGAAACAGACTGCAGATCTGCCCTTAATATCTTTACTAGTATCGCGCACCCACCACGACGGCAGGGAAACTCGTTTGAACGATGTGACAACGACAACCATTGCCTGCCACAGCCACTGGGCAAGTCAATGGCTTGTTCGCGGAATGAAAGAAACGCGGGAGCAACTGCGCCGCATCTAATAACCAGGTGGGTTTGGTGAAGAAAACGCTGAGTACCGCTTTGACCCACCCTGTTACGTGGATCAACCTCTAAACCCGGTATGGTTCAAGTCCTTTCAACACTGCAGGTTACGTAGTACCTCGAGAAGCTTTGAGCAAAGGTCGCTGGGTCACACACGGCTGCATGAAAACGAACGAGCTCCAGACACGCAGGCAGGCGCACCGCACGTTCGTTCCACGGCCGCGCGTTCGGCTCGGACTTCGGCCACCTCGCTCGCTCACGCGGCCGCCGCGCCCATGCACCACCCTCGCCTGCGAACGTCCGGTCCCGTAACCGTCGCCACGAAGCCCTTATCCGCGTTGCTTCTTGGGGCCCCGTCAGGCGGATCGCATGAGCGGGCTAGCGTGTGCGGAGCGGATCCCGGTTGCTTGCCCGGCGACGGCGCCTCCGATCGCCTCCGCCGCCCATGTGACTTGCGTCTTTATAAGGCGGCCGTCGTGCGGCCTTCCTAACCAGGTTCATCCAAGGCCTCTCCAAACCAACAGGCAGAAGCAGGAGCTATCATATAGCTATTTGGGTCGAGAGATAGTGATTAGTCGCCGGTGCTCGTTGAGATCGGCGAGGTCGCGGCAATGGCCGAGACCGGAGGAACAGAGCACCGGCAGGCGCCGCTGCTGCAGAGGCCGACGGCGGTGCCGGACTTAAGGCAGTCTGTGAAGCTCAAGTACGTGAAACTGGGGTACCACCACTTGGTGACCCACGGCGCGTACCTTCTGCTGGCGCCGCTGCCGGGGCTGGTGGCGGCGCACCTCTCCACGTTCACGCTCCGGGACCTGGCCGACCTGTGGCGGAGCCTGCAGTACAACCTGGTGTCGGTGGTGGTCTGCTCCACGCTGCTGGTCGTCGTGACCACGGCCTACGTCCTCACGCGGTCGCGGCCCGTGTACCTCGTCGACTTCGCGTGCTACAAGCCGGACGACGCGCGCAAGTGCAGCCGGGCGCGGTTCATGCGCTGCACGGAGAACCTGGGCTCGTTCACGCCGGAGAACGTGGACTTCCAGCGCCGGATCGTCGAGCGCTCGGGCCTCGGCGAGGACACGTACCTCCCCGAGGCCGTGCTCAACATCCCGCCCAACCCGTCCATAGCCAACGCGAGGAAGGAGGCGGAGATGGTCATGTTCGGCGCGCTGGACGAGCTGTTCGCGAAGACGGGTGTCCGGCCCAAGGACGTCGGCGTACTGGTCGTCAACTGCAGCCTCTTCAACCCGACGCCGTCGCTGTCCGCGATGGTTGTAAACCACTACAAGCTCCGGGGGAACGTCGTGAGCCACAATCTTGGAGGCATGGGATGCAGCGCCGGGCTCATCGCCGTCGACCTCGCCAAAGACCTGCTCCAGGTGCACGCCAACACGTACGCCGTGGTCATCAGCATGGAGAACATCACCCTCAACTGGTACTTCGGGAACGACCGCTCCATGCTCGTGTCCAACTGCCTGTTCCGCATGGGCGGCGCCGCGATCCTGCTGACCAACCGCCGGTCCGCGCGCCGCCGGTCCAAGTACCAGCTGGTGCACACCGTGCGCACGCACCGCGGCGCCGACGACCGGTGCTTCGGCTGCGTGACGCAGCGGGAGGACGCCGACGGGAAGGTGGGCGTCTCGCTGTCCAAGGACCTGATGGCCGTGGCCGGGGAGGCGCTCAAGACCAACATCACGACGCTGGGACCGCTGGTGCTGCCCATGTCGGAGCAGCTGCTGTTCTTCGCGACGCTCGTTGCGCGGAAGGTCCTGAAGAGGAAGGTGAAGCCGTACATCCCAGACTTCAAGCTGGCGTTCGAGCACTTCTGCATCCACGCCGGCGGCCGCGCCGTGCTGGACGAGCTGGAGAAGAACCTGCAGCTGTCGGACTGGCACATGGAGCCGTCGAGGATGACGCTGCACCGGTTCGGGAACACGTCGAGCAGCTCGCTGTGGTACGAGCTGGCGTACACGGAGGCCAAGGGCCGGATCAAGAAGGGCGATCGGACCTGGCAGATCGCCTTCGGGTCAGGGTTCAAGTGCAACAGCGCCGTGTGGAAGGCGCTCCGGTCGGTGAACCCGGACAAGGAGAGGAACCCGTGGATGGACGAAATCCACAGGTTCCCCGTCCCCGTGCCCAAGGTTTCGGCCATCTGATTTCTGAACTCAATTCTTCACCGCACGGCCCCAATGCAAGGTGCCATGCCTGCTGTCCTTTGACGTCCGCAACTATACGTAGAAAAAAGTCTTTGTATTGTAGAATTATAGTAGTACTATAGGAACTTAGAACTGATCGTCGTCGTCCATACGTGTGTATCCGACTGCCGTGTTGCTTGACGTGCTGGCACAAAATGAGTGACTGGAAATGTACCTTATATACAGTTGTAGTAGGAGATTGCTAGCCTCGGTAACACCGCAAGGCAGCTTATTATTGTTCACGATAAATTAAATATTGTACTCCCTCCGTTATTTAATTGCTGTTGATTTTTAACTTCAACTTTAACTATTCGTATTATTTAAAAAAATAGTTTAAATATGTAAAATTTTAAATTGTGATTCAAATAACTCTAATGATAAATAAAACTATAACAAAAAAATATTATATTTAATAAATTTTTTAATAAGACGGATGATCAAAGTTAGAGTTAAAAGTCACGGCGACAACAATTAAAAAACAGAGAGAATATAAGATAATAACATATCCATTCATGACTTCATTCTTACTCGCTCCAGTTCTAAAATCATTGATAGCGCGTACGATCAACATACCTGAGAATCTTAGACTGTGTTTGGAATGGAGAAATTTCCCTCATTGCTTGAACTGATTTTTGTTAAAATACTGTGAGATTCCTATGAATTTTTTGTGTTTCCAATGGGGTCTTAGTAGTGGGTCACTCTAAAATCATACTCTTTCCGTCCCAATAGAAATTTATTTTTAGGTTTTGTTGACTATAATTTTGATCAATGATTATAATAAATTTAATTAATTTTAATAATATATATTATATATAATAAAATTTTTTTCTTGAATTTAAAAGTATAAATACTAGTTTTTTAAATTT